>MNCI01024809.1:0-21097 GCA_015680685.1 Gnetum montanum
TCATCGGACTGGTATGCGATGCCGAATGCATCGGCGTTGGTCATCACTGCTGTTTTGGAAGGTAAGTTGCGAAGACCCTGCAACTGCCTGAAAATATTATGCCGTGTGTACCGCGTGGTTCTGTGATGACGTCCAAGGTGTGTAAATCTTAGGGGCTCCTCCTGCTGCGGCAAAGCTTCTTTTTATAATGGCGAGGGTTTGTTCATGTAGAACGACACAGAATCCAGTAGGGTTTGGTGATACACGAGGAGGTCTTTGTGGCTCTGTTTACCTGACATAGAGACGGCCAACACTACTTATGTTTTGCTGTTTTTCTACCGACCCCCCAAAAAAAATGAAATGCTGATGTCTGTTCCTCTTTTTTTCTATTTTTGATGACTACCACAGCCGCATTTTTTTATGCATAAATAACGTCGCGCTGATGTCTCTGCCGCCCTCTCCGTCTTTGCCTTCGGTCGTGGTCTGCACCACTGCCATCTTCTTCACTGTTGCCCTCAATCGTGACCTGCAAAATGCCGGCAAACTCTGCAGTCCTTCCAGAGGCGCGCCATGCCTTGGTACCTTACGCTCATACCATAGTGAAAAAAATCCAATTTTTTTAAATTTGTGCAATGCTTGTCTTTTGACATCCTTATCTTAGTCCATATGGTGGGGAATGTTTGACAGAATCTCTTAATATGAGATGCAGAGCCAGTGTCATCCTAATGTTATCATTAAGTGATTTCCATCTCTCTCTTTTTTAAAAAAAAAACAAATAGAAATCAATACTTTACCCAATTACATCTTGCCATTTCAAATATTTGTATTGAAATATTTTAGAAAATCTCAATCATCTCATGTCTCTGTTCCATAAAATGGCTAAATGTGTCAACAATTCTCTTCTGAGTTTCTTTGATCTTTCCTGGCTCAAGATTGTCATCACGGTGTCCAATAGAAGCCATGGAAATTTGATTCTTGCCATCTTAATTATCTACACATACATTTCCTCCTCCTCATCTTCTTCTACTTCTTTCTCTTCTTTCTAGGTATCTATTTCTAGCTCTCGCTTTTCATCCTTCTTCAACAGCAGCCTATGGAGTACTTCGTACTCACTTGATTTCATTGCTAAGATCGGTAGAAGGCTAAATTTTTTTAGTGCAGACTAGATGACACAGGCAAACTAACAAAAAAACCAGACAATGTGGCAGCGGCAGAATAGAAACGCGGCGGACAGAAACAGCGATGTGGTGGGCAATGGAGGAGTCAGCAATGCGGTAGGCAACGCGGGAGTCAGCGACGCGGTAGGCAGCATGGGAGTGGCAGCACGGTAGAAAGCGTAGGAGTGTTAGCACTGCAGAAAGCATAGGAAGAGCTCTTGTTGTCAACGACGGTGGTGATGTCGAAGGGCTTCGGATTGGGGTTGGAATTAAAGTTTGGAGCTACTGTTGAAGAAGTGATGGTTGACAGCACAACAGAGATCGAGGGTGGGGAGGAGATTTTAAAAAAAATAATTGGAATAGACTCTCTAAGAATAATAAGCAGATAGGATTATCATTAACGATTAACAAGATTGGAGTTTATAGCTGCCATGATTCAAATCTGTAATCCTGCAACAAATTTCTGTGGAGATTGCCTTTTCTTACTACTGCTGCTGCTTGTGTTGGCTTTGCTTCAGGATCTGGAACAACCCTTGGTTTTCTAAGCTTGCTCTTGTTGTTGAGCTCTTGACACTAAGAACAGGAATTAGCATGGCAATATGTCTTTTTGTGATGTCGGTTACTACCCTCTGCAATTAGGCTTCCATCCTTGAATCGCGGAGAAATCTAGAGAGAGTTAACAGTAAGAAATCCTGTTATTTGTAACTATACTATTTTGTGCATTTCCCCGAATCCAAAAGCATGTGCACGTGAATAATAGCCATTGCTAATGCACCATTAAGGCATACAAATTTCCATTCAAAATGCTAAGCTAAAATTAGTGGTGTTTCAAATATTAAGGTCTTTGCCTAGTCATATGAAGATATGCTATGTCTTGACCCTCACTCAGTGCAACATAACATCATACTCGATCCTAGTATTAGACCAATTAAGCAAAACATTCACAAGATTAGACTAGATTTAGCCCCATCAATTTGTAATGAAATCAAAAAATTATACCATGTTGGTTTCATTAGAGCTATAGATTATGTAGAATGGGTGTCCAAAATAGTTGTAGTCTCTAAGAAGAATAGGAGTATATGTATATGTATTTATTTCTAATACTTAAATAAGGTAACCATCAAAGATGATTTTCCTTTACCTAGTATTGACCAACTTATCGATACTGTAATTGAACATGCCTTGCTATCCTTCATGGATGGGCTCTTGGAATACAAAAAAATTAGGATTAACCTAGAACATCAACTTAGTATAACCTTCATTACCCCTTGGAGTACCTTTTTTTATACCATGATGTCCTTTGGCCTAAAGAACATAGGAGCCACCTACTAAAAAGCAATGACATATATCTTTAGTGACTCTATTCTAGGGTTTCTCAATGACTATGTAGATGATATAGCCATTAAGTCCAAAGTGGCCAAAAACCATGCATATGACCTTGACCTTGTGTTGAAATTATGTGTCAAATATGAGCTTAGGCTTAACCCCAAGAAGTGTGTTTTTAGCATCAAAACTGGTAAGATGCTTGGCTTTGTAGTATCTAAAGTAGGAATACATGTCTACCCTAATAAGGTTAAAGTAATATCCAACTTGGGAGCACCAAATAGCCTTAAGGAGCTTCAAGGAGTGCAAGGTATATTATAATTTATCCATAGGTTTATTGATAGGCTTACAAATAACTTACAACCTAGGAAATATTTGCTTAAGAAAGGAGTTCACTATGAGTGGATGGCTTAATGTTAACAAAGCCTTTAAAAACCTTAAGCAAGAGTTGGCATAATTGTCAATGATTTATTCACTACAATAGGATAAACCTTTTTACATCTATGTTTCTATTTCTAAGACATCTATTGTCATTTTACTCTGTCAAAAATGAGATGATGAAGTAGAGCTTCCTATATACTACCTAAGCCATGCATTAGTTCCCAATCAGCTCCAATACATTGAAGTAACGAAGTATTATCCAGCCCTAGTCTTCTCATTAAATAAGTGGAGATAGTACCTCTTTAGGATCCAGATCAATGTCATCTATAAAGATAACATACTTAGAGCCATCATGACTAATATCCATGAAAATAGTTGTATTGCTTGTTGGAAAGCCATAATAGCCGAATTTTACCTCCACTACATTTCTCAAGAATTAACAAAAGGCCAAGCAATAGCCATACAACTTACTACTTCTTCAATAGAAGACCATATAGCCATAGATACCAAATTCCAAAATGAGCATGTCAACATTATTAACAATGTACTTGAGGGTTATGAGGCAGTCATGCAATTTGATGAAGCTTCAACAAATCATGGGACCAGTGCTTCTATCATCATAACACTCCCGCCTAGTGAAATATAACCCTTCACTTACCATTTCAAATTCCCATGTACCAACAATGTAACAACGTATGAAGTATTGATCAAGGGATTGATGGTAGCCCATGACCAAGGAATCAAGCACCTAATAATTAAATGTGATTCACAACTTGTGATACTTGCCAAACATTTGCAATGTTACTATGACTTAGAAAAGAAATTGATACAACAATTTATAGACATTA
This sequence comes from Gnetum montanum, assembly GCA_015680685.1. NCBI lineage: Eukaryota > Viridiplantae > Streptophyta > Gnetopsida > Gnetales > Gnetaceae > Gnetum > Gnetum montanum. The sequence continues at coordinate 3,689 of MNCI01024809.1, forward strand.
AAATCTAACATATACCCCAAACAAAGAACACACTAGCCAATGCCATTATGACCTTAGCTCTTAGTGTGATGCATGATGTGTTTAGAAAATTACCTTCCTTAAACATGAACTATGCTATTCCCATCATGTAGAACACTGAGGAAAACTTTGAAGCCTCCATCAATACTACCCTTTCACAAGAATGATATGATGATATTAATTTTTACCTCATGCATAATGAATCTTCACAAGTCCTAACTACTTCTAAAAAGGATGTTGTATGCAAATGATCAAAGTAGTATGTCATCATAGGTGATAACACATTATGTCAACGGTCCTTTGATGGTATATTGTTAGTATGTTTGTGCAAGACTGAAGCCCACATAGTCCTTGAGCAAGCTCATGAGGGTATCTATGAAAGACATAAAGGGCCTAAACCCATGGCTACTAAAATTAGCCAACTAGGCTATTATTGGCCTTATATGAAAAATTTGTAGAAAGTTAAGACCTGTGACACTTTTCAATGGCCTAAAAACCTAATACATTTGCCACTAACTGAGTTACATACTAATCAAATAACATGGCCATTCCAATCGTGGGAATTGGATATCATTAGACATATAACATCTGAATCTTCAATGAGGCATAGTTTCATCATCACTACAATTAAATACTTCACAAAGTGAGTTGAAGCTATTTTCCTAAGGAAGATGACATCTGAACAAGTCTGTAGATTTATACTAGACAATATAGTAGTTTGTTTTGGCATACCTATGACCATAATCATGAACAATGGATCATAAATTAACCAAGAAATGAATAAATTTTATCATGTCTTAGGCATTAAGCATTCCTTTTCATCATTGTAGTACCCCCAAGCTACTAGATAAGATGAAGCTAGCAACAAGGTCATTGTAAATTTTCTTAAAAAGATGCTAAACAATAGCAAATGCATGTGGCATGAGTAGCTTGTTTATGCACTTCAGGTCTATTGAACAACCTATCAAACTACTCCATATAACCTAATTTATGGTTCTGAAGTTATTTGGCCTCTTAAATTCTAGGTTCCATTTCTTAGAGTGGCTTTATCAAAATTCATCAATAATGAATAGAATAAGGAGTTGCATACCACAGACCTAGATTTGGTGGAGGAGCAATGAGTACAAATTCTTGCTCACATTGATTGATACCAAGAGAGCGAGAATCAACGACACCTTCATGACCTAAATAATCAAAAGATTAAGAATGGAGACCTAGTTGTCAAGGTCATTCATGAGCATGCAGACAAATTCTCAACCAACTGGGAAGAGCCTATCTTGATCACCAACACCTATAGCAATGGAGCCTTTAGAATAGTGGATATGGATAGGAATGAATTGGAAAATCTAGTCAATCATTCCTATCTAAAGCCTTATCACATCTAATCCACTTTCTTTATAAGTATCAACATCTACATCCATAATCACAATGACCAATAACAAGTGAGCTAGTATTCCTTTCTTTACCTCTTTTTGCATGAAAAATGGACTGAAAAAACTTTGTAACATCTATAATGTAAGATGCAAATCCCTTTTGGATGTATTGATTATCACCTTTAGTGGCCTAGTTTGTTAATTTTTTCATGTAGCCCTATACATTGTATTGTGACAACATGATTTATTTCTCTTGTTTTGATTATTCTCTTTAAGTTATTCTTGTAGGATGAAGCTTGGATTCATCACAAAGATGTAACTCATTACAGCAACAAGTTAAGACATGACCTTGATGCATAAGATTTCGTAAGTTTGTATTGCTATACCAAGAGTGCTTATTTCATAATCCCTATTTGATGAGCCACAATATTGAGGTTGCGATATTGCATCCGCAATATCAGGTCCACAATATCGTATCCTGTCAAGCGATATCGAACATTCGATATTAGGACTTGTCTCGTTGCCTATAAATAAGAGGTAGGCACACTTGGTTTAGTAGTTAGTTCTTAGTCCCTTACCCAAACTCTTGCAGTTTCTCCCTCTCAAAGTTAGAATTATTTTTGAGTGCCCGTAGTAGGAGTCAAAAAGTGAACAAATCTCTATTTGAGCATTGTGTATTTAAGAACACCTTGTGTCTGGAAGTAAAGATGAACTTTGTGATAAACCTTGTAGCATTTATAATAGCTTATCTCTCACCCTTAATGCTATTTATAGTTCTTTAATGCTTTCATTAGTTAATTAATGTTGCTTTTATTGATTCATTAATTTTCACAAGTAAGCACACTTAGTACGACCACTTTGAGCATGCATGGAACACTTGGTAATCCAGTAATGATTAGCATTTGGTAATTCTAGCAATGCTACACTAGTTCAAGATGTGACCAGAAAGTGGAAAAAGATGCTGGTGTTAGGACTAGTTAGGACCTAGTTGATTAGTTAATTTAAATTAGTTATTCAATTAATTCACTTCTTCCCTCTTTAGCACCAAGACATAAAACATAAAAAGCATAAAAATCACATACCTCAAGCTTACTTAATCATACAATCGTGCCATATGAGTAAGCTTGGGAAGACAATGATTGCCTAACCCATCCTTATTCTATGAAGGTGAATAAGAACTTAGTCCTTAGAGTTTGACCAAATCGTGTGTAATGCTCGTATTCATATGGTTGAGTGTAGGGGTACCACCCTACTCATCATTGATGCCATTTTTGGGGACTTTATAGTTTGTGCTCTAATTAGAACTTAGAAATCTTCCCATTGTTGGAATGAACCCTTAGGTTGGTTATCTTAAAATTATTAGAAAAGAGAAGAGAAAAGTGTCACAAACTGAAGAATTAATCATGTCTCCTTCTTCTTACAAGAGTGTTTCATCGCCTAGGTCTAACACAATAAACAATCAGAGGCATAGTACACATGATGACCCACCAGTGCCCCAACAGTTTCATGTGGTATACGTTCATCCCGATGACTATATATCAAACTTTACCTTTATCCTCCACCAGGATGAAAAAATATGTTGGTGTGACTTAGAAGGTAATATAGTGTTACCTTTCGATTGTTTAGTCCCAAGCATGCTTCTTCATGCTCTCACATGAATCGGTATGCAACACTTATAGGTAGAGTATGTTGTGCATGAACACGACTTGAGAAAGTATCAACCCATGGAGGCACAATGTCAAAGGGACTTACAATAGGAGAGACATCATAAATCTATGAAGGGGAAGTGGTCTTAGGATGTTCCATATGTCCTAAGTGAAAATGAGGATGGTGAACCTACCTTAGGAGGTCTTCCACAAAATGATGTTCCTCCCATTGACTTTGGTTAAGGGGTTGTGTATTAGAATCTTCACTCAACTATCCATAACCTAGATTCTGGTACTGACAGACACAAAGGATCTAAAAAAGGAACATGAACACATGACAAAGATGGACATTCTGATCGTAACCGTGATCGAGGCCAGGACCACCAAAGGGAAGGTAGCAGGCATCATCATGGTGATGGTCCTCCTTCCTCTATATCTTCATCATCTCCTTCCCCCTCTCCTTTAGGATCGGAATGCAGTTGCAAAGGGAAAGACCCTAAGGATAATGGTAGAAAAAACAAAAATAATAGAAAAAATAGTCGAGAAAGGGGACAAGGGCATTCTAGAGAAACACACAGCGAAAGAAGGAAGAGTAGGGAATAGCATACACATCATAGATGTCATAGAGAATATGATCACGATGAATCCCTACTCACTACTAGAAGTATGCTAGATATAACTGAGGCCATTAGGATCCCAACAAGGCACCAAAAAGATACTAAGATCAAAAGATTGAACATGAACAATATCCCAGAATTTGAAGGAGGATACAACGTTGATCCTCAAAATCATTTGCAAGCATTTCACGATGCATGTGCCTTGCAAAACATAGAAAATAAGTGGCAAAAAATCCAGTTGTTTCCATGGACACTGATCAAGGAAGTAGAAAGCTGGTCCTAGTCCTTAGAACTAGAATCCATTCATTGATGGAGTATCATGTTAGAACTATTCAATGATAAGTATCAAATGTACTCCCGAGTGTCCAACCTATGAAAGCAAATCCAAGGATAGAAACAAGAAGGACACAAACCCTTGGATGCTACCATGGACTAATATTATGCATTATTACATCATTGCCTTGGCCATGGTTACTCATAAAGGGAACGACTACATCATCTCATAGATGGACTTAGGCCCAAAATACAAAGAACCCTTGGGACTTATGCCTAAGAAAGACTATTCAAGCTTAGAGCCCATCAAGTACAAAGATTGTTGGAGAAAGTTGCCAATGAGGAATGGGAGTTAAGGAAAAGAGAGAGTGTAGAGGAATACAACAAAGATCCTTCTCTCTAAAAGAAGGAAGTAAGATTTTATGAGGACAAAGAAGAGTCATCACTTGAAGACATGGTGAATAGGAAAACTTTGCCCATTCAAAAACTTGCATCAAAAGTATCGACAAAGGAGGACCAAATGTGGGACTCCCTAGATAATAGATTTCAAACCATTTTCAAAATAGTAGAGGATTCTAGGGAACCAAGTAGTAACTAAGAAAGGAGAAAAAAGAAAGAAATTGAATATGCATGTAACAAAGATAAGGGAAAAGCTACCATTTTTGAAGAGGTTGTGGATTTAGATACAGACAATGATGGCGAATGTGAGATATGTCAATAAGACCATCCTAAGGAATGTTGCCCAGTAATCTTACATCTGCAGGAGTCTAGGGTGTATGCACTAAAGCCATGATTAAATAGATAGTAAACACCCTGAAGGTTACCTTATCCTCAATGTAGCCCAAGATAGTTCTACCAAACCTTGGCATATTATCCAAATGGAACTCCACCACAACCAAGTGAACAGCATCAATAGTGGCAACACCCACAATCATGGGGAATGCCACCACCACATCAATAGTACCCTTACCATCAACCTGACTTGTATGGATACTATGTGCAGCAGCCAATCTCTCCACATGACTCTACTAGTCATGTTACTCTTTAGTCTCAATACCAAACCCATGAGTACTATAGAACTCCTTCTCTTGGATTATAGGTTTCACAAAAGTACTATCCTTCTCATCTGACTACACCTCTTCCACCCTTAGCTCCATTACCACCTACTCCAGCTATGTAGGGTGAGCTTCCTACCTAGCTGTAGCAACATAACATTACAAGGGCTGTCAACCCTCAACCTACTATTGGTTTAGAAAACCACTTAAAGAAGAGACCTTTCTTTAGAACCAATAGTCCAACTAAGTCCTTCCACCCACAAGCAGTAAATTCTCCAAATGCCTCACCACCATTCGAATCTTTGGAGCTTCCTTTGAACCAAAGACTACACTTAATGCACATAGTTATGTTGACTCATGAAATTACTGATTGGATTAAAGTTGGCCATCTTCCTAGGAAATTCTCTTATCCTGGAAGTCCTCCAATATATTTGCAAATCACTGGGAATGAACCTTATAAGGCTCTTTTGGATTTAGGTTCTGGAGTTGACTTAATCTCTCAAGAAATGTACAAAGCCTGGAACCTACCTCCACTAAAAAAGAGTAACATATGTTTAGAGTTGGCCAACCAATCCATCATTGTCCCATTAGAACTAGTGAAGGACATTGTCACCACTATTTATGGGTGGTCGTATCTAGCTGATTTCCTAGTTATTCAAGTCAACAACTGTAAGGGGGACTTCCCAATCATAATGGGAAGAGCATGGCTAAGAACAATTGATTTGTGCCTAGGAATATGTGATCTTTTCCTAGAAATATCAAAGAAAAATACATTTGGAAAGATCAAGAAGAAGAAAGTTCCATGCATTGCATATAGTGACATAGGGTGTAATTGCGTAAGTCCTAGTTTTTACAATGTTTAACATTGTCTGCATGCAACTAGTGTGCACCAATAACTAAAATACAAAGATGCCTGTATACAACAGCCATAATATAGGAAGGCACCCAGTGACTAATAGCTGACCAATAGAACAATTCAACTATATGCATGGAACCAACTAAGAGCTTGACTTACACATACATTGATAGCATAGATACATTAGAGCAAGTCCATTGCCAACTTCCAAGTCCTAACATCGAAAATATTAACTGGGGGCAATTGGAAATCCCTGACAAGTTCAAGCAAAAGCCCCTTGAGTTAAAACCATTTCCCACCGGTATGGAGTATACATTTCTTAAAAATGGAAAATCGACAATCATTAATGCTAAGCTTGCTCCTCAACAAAAAGAAAGACTACTAAAAATGGTAAACAAATGGTCAAAAGCCTTTGCTTGGTCATATCCCAAACTAACTAAAAAAGATAGTAGGATATGCCAACATAGAATTTACACTAACACCTCCATGAAACCTCAATGACAACCACAGAAGCAAATGAACCCAAAGCTTAAGCAAGTGGTTAGAGAAGAAATTGAACAACGTCTAAAAGCTGGGTTCATCTATCCCATTGCTGATAGTGAATGGGTTAGTCCATTAGTCATTGTGCCCAAAAATGGAGGTAAATGGAGGGTGTGTGTAGACTTTAGGCTACTGAACATGGTCACATTTAAAGACCACTTCCCATTGTCATACCATTGCAGGGCATTGCTACTATAGTTTTCTGGATGGCTACAGTGGATATAATCAAATTCAAATAGCACCAGAAGACCAAGCCAAGACTACATTCACAAGTCCTTGGGGAACATTTGCATATAAGCAGATGTCGTTTGGCTTGTGCAATGCCCTAGCAATGTTTCAACGTTTGGTTCTAAGTATCTTTCAGCAAAAAATAGGAAATGGTGTGGAGGCCTTTATGGATGATTTCTCCACCTATGGAGCAAACTTTAAACAAGCATTGGACTGATTAGAGCAAATACTAGAACAATGTGTAGAAACTAACTTAAGGTTCAATTGGTAAAAAATCCATTTAATGGTCCAAGAAGGCATTGTATTAGGGCATAAGATTTCACAAATAGGGATAGAAGTATATCCTTAAAAGATTAAGATCATCCAAGAACTCACTCAATAACCTAAAACTAAGAAAGACATCTGATCATTTCTTGGACATACTAGCTATTATAAATGCTTCATTGAGAACTTTTCAAGGATTGCAAAACCTTTGGTATAACTAATGAAGAAGGACATACCTTTTGAATGGACCAAGGGATGTGAGCTAGCCTTCCAGACCTTAAAATAGAAGCTTTAGAAACACCTATTCTACAAGCTCCTGACTATTCCAAATCCTTCCACATAATGACTGGTGCATCCAACCTTGCCTTAGGAGCCATACTTACATAGTTAGATGACCAAAAACATCCCTATTACATCCACTGTGCAAGTCGAAGTATTTCTGGTGCATTACTCAATTACACCACACTAGGAAAAGAGTTAATGGCTATGGTGTTTCCACTAGAAAAATTTAGGCACTATGTATTGGGCTATAATATATTTGTACATACGAATCATAGTGTAATTTGGTTCCTAATGAATAAACCAATGGTAAGCCCTCGCATTATACGATGGCTCCTAATCTTACAAGAGTTTGATCTTATGATGATCGATCATAAACGCACCAAGAATGTTGTTGCTGATCATTTATCTCAGTTGTGATGGGACAACAAAGAGGATGAATATCCAATTTCTGATTGTTTCTCTGATAAACTCCTCTTTGCAGGTGTGATAAACAATCACTTATCCACTAATACAAATTAGTTTAGTAGAATTCTTACTTATCTACTTACACAAGAAACACCACAGGGGTTAGACATTAAAAAGACAACAGTTTCTTCACCAAGCCAAATATTTCATGGAAAGCAATGGACACCATTATAAGGTATGTCCCGATGGCTTGGTTTGATGGTGTGTTTCCAATGTAGATCAATTACAAGTTCTCTAAGATGCTCATGAGGGCCTTTGTGGGGGTCATTATGCAGGAAGAGGAACAACCATAGAAATCTTACTTGTAGGATATTATTGGCCTACATTATTCTAAGATGCTCATCATTTCGTCCAATCTTGTGAGCACTGCCAATGTGATGGCAGAATGACTACTAGAATGGAGGATCCACAACAATGGATTCAACCTTTAGAAATCTTTGACATATGGGGAACTAATTTTATGGGGCCTATTACACTCATGTCTAATGGAAAAGCCTACATTATTGTCGCTGTTGACTATTTTACCAAGTGGGCAGAAGCAGCCACTGTTACAGACTATACATCATCTATCGTTGCACAATTTGTTCAACAAAAAATTGTAAATAGGTTTGGTGTACCTCATGCACTTATTTCTGAAAATGGTACACATTTTATAGGTTTGACTTTTTGAAATTTAATGCAACACGTAGGAGTTAAGCATAAACTGACTACAACATATCATCCTCAAGAGAATGGTAAAGCTGAGGTCACCAATAGGGAGATCACAAAAATATTGACATGAACCATTAGCAAGTATAGGCAAGACTGGAGCACCAAACTGAATGATGCTCTTTGAACATACCGCTCCACATGAAAACTCCCTATAGGCTACTCTCCCTATGAGTTAGTGTACAGTAAACTTTTGATGCTTCCTATTCAAGTGGAGCTTTGTACACTATCCACAACATGTGACCTTAACCTTGACCTCAATCTAGCACAAAAAGAATGATTAATGAACCTTAACTTTCTAGATGAGAATCAACTAGCCACCTTGTCATCCAATGAACTGCACAAGGACTTTAACAAACAATGTCATGACCTAAGGATTAGGAAAGTCAAATACCAACCAAGAGATAAGGTTCTTTATTGGAATTCCACACATGTACCACAATGAACTAAATTTCAAATGTTGTGGAAAGGACCTTATATCATTCATGAAACGTTTTCTTCAAGATCCATGATGATCTACAAACCTGAAAGCCTGAATAAGAAGTTATTGGTTAACATCCAGCAAACCAAACCCTTCCATGAGCCTAAAACAACTAGTACTAATACTACCTCTATTAGTGAACAACCTTTCTCATTATTTTGGATCTCCTCCTTCCAATTTAGTCGTGGGAGAGATGGCCACCAATGCTAATCATTATAAGTCCTCAGTTCCTTTGCCTTTTTTGTTTTACACATTGTTCATCTTTACTTTTTTTTTTGCACCATCATTAACATTTTTATTGTTTCTTTGTTTAATTTATTCTTATTCATCACATAATAAGTGCTCATGATGGTGGGTTGTATTATAATAAGTGTTGATTGCTAATGTTTGGCTTTTACCTTTGACTTTCAATGTTGATGCTAAGATATGGTTTTTTTTTATAAAACAGGTAATGAGCCCACATCACCCAATTATCCATGCAACTCTATGGTCTCCCTTCTTTTGGAAATGTACTGTCCCTTTTCTAAGAAAACTTATTAATGAATTGGTGCCTTAGTACTCTTCAAACCAAGGAAAGATTCAAATGGATGGAAAAAGGGTGTAACCTCAAGGGGATTTGACGCATTTGTGCTAGCTATTCTCCTAGGTACTTGGATGTTTGTCATAGGTTTTTTTCCATCCTGGTCTTTACCAAATATCAGGGAGTTGACTAAATCAAATAAGTCTTTTCATGGTGTGGTTCTCACATTCATTAAAAAAACTGGTGAGAATTCAAAGCACACCCGTTAAACATAATAAAGAAACATGGGCTATAAGCACTAGTTATGGCATTGGAAAAACATATTACCCATGCCTGAAGGTTCCCTCTAACTAAGGCCCTCTCTCACTTCCTTCTTCTTCTCTTGTTGGTATGGTGGTGGCTCTCTAGATGCATTATTGTTACTTTGAGATGATGGGTTGGTCAAGTGTGTTGATGCAAGGTCACTGGATGTGGATAGTTGAATCTGGATTTCAACAGAATTTTATTAAGTCACCTTAACCACGTATTACACATGGGACTTTACCTAACCTAAATTTTTGAGATTCCATCCCATTCTCTCCTCTCTTTCCATATTACTTTCCACATTCCACCTCATTACCAATTTTATGATGAGTCTATATCTTGGTTGATGCATTGTTAGTCTTTAGTAAAACTCTTATGGGTAAGTTCTTAACCTTTGTTTCCATATGTCATTCCAAGAGCCCATGGACTCCTTGGTTTGTAGGTTTGTCAGGGCATTCAGGGCATGAGCCTACTTTTGGGAAGGACCCACTGGCATTCCTTTTTGGTGCAATCGTTAAGCTCATTCCCTTCAAAAATTTCTCGTAATCAACTATTTCTCATTCACCCCATCAATGACATCCATTTTTACTTTTGTTTTATTGGCTTCACCATTGTTATTTCTCTTATCCTTTTTATTCTTTAAATTTTTCCACCCTATTGCTACCAAAGGTTCACTCCTAGTCATGAGGGCCCTATAACAAATTTTTCCATTCCATAAGTATCTTACCCTTACACCTTGGGTAGTTATCAATCATAAACCTCTAACCCTACCCACAACCTAGCCAATGTACTTTATATCAAGGCAAGGTATCAACTACATTAGGTTTTATCTACCCTTGCTATTCCGTGAGTGTGTTGTGTGTGCAGATCGCGATGACACAAACAATGGACCAAGATAAGAGGGAGCACTTAGGATGGACTAGGGCTAGAGTGTTCATGCAAGAAACAAGTTTGGACATGTGGCTATGGATGAACAATGGTGTGCACAATTTTGACATCGGCAACAACATGCCTCTCTCTCTCTCTCTCTCTCTCTCTCTCTCTCTCTCTTAAAGCTATCGAATGAGGATTTGGATGTCATCTATGTACAGTGTTTGCCACAATGGGCATGAACACCAATGTTGTACTATATTTATCAATCCATTCCCCGGGCACTTTGAGTCTATCATCTCATGTCATCATCTGTTGTCATTCAGTCAATAATCCCATACCTTCCCAATATTTTATAAGGAACTTGAGGATGAGCTTTCATTCAGTCATGGGGGTATGATGAGCTGGGATATCGGGGCCATGATATCACATCTACGATATCAAGTCCACGATATCGGATCTTGCCAAGCGATATCGAACATTTGATATCGAGACTCGTCTTGTTACCTATAAATAAGAGGCAAGCACACTTGGTTTAGTAGTTAGTTCTTAGTCCCTTACCCAAACTCTTGTAGTTTCTTCCTCTCAGAGTTAGAATTATTTTTGAGTGCTCGTAGTAGGAGTCATAAAGTGAATAGATCATTATTCGAGCATTGTGTACCTAAGTACACCTTGTGTCTAGAAATAAAGATGAACATTCTAATAAACCTTGCAGCATTCAGAATAGCTTATCTCTCACCCTTAATGCTATTTGTAGTTATTTAATGCTTTCATTAGTCAATTAATGTTGCTTTTATTAATTTGTTAATTTTCACAAGTAAGCACACTCAGTACGACCACTTCAAGCATGTGTGGAACACTTGGTAATCCAATAACGATTAGCATTTGGTAATCCCAGGAGTGTTACATTGGTTTAGAATGTGTATGGAAAGTGGGAGTAGATGCTAGTGTTAAGACTAGTTAGGGCCTAGCTAATTAGTTGATTTAAATTACTTATTCAATTAATTCACTTCTTCCCTCTTTAGCACTAGGACATAAAACATAAAAAGCATAACAATCACATACCTCAAGTTTACTTAACCATACAATCGTGCCATACAAGTAAGCTTGGTAAGACAACGATCACCTAACCCATCCTTGTTTTGTGAAGGTGCATAAGCACTTAGTCCTTGGATTTTGACCAAATCGCATGTCACACTCATATTCATATGGTTGAGCGTAGGGGTACCTCACTACTCATCACAGTCATTACTCTCCTAAGAATTCAATTCCATAGCCTAATTATGATCATCCTCATCCTTAAATGACAATGGTAACCTAGGTTTAACACTCATGCATTATGATAATTTGACATCCCCTTCATCATGCCCCACCATCAAGTTGAATGTAACACATCACATTCAATAGTAAAACCAGATCAAACTAGGTCTTACCAATGAAATGAGATGAAAGTTTCATCCTCTAAAAAATGGGGAAGCAAATTCCCAAGAAGCTGAAAGGCTAATGAAGATAACAATAAAATCCTATGGTCCCAAAAATACAAAGAGAGAAGCCTAATAGCCTAAGAAACATTGGAGCAAGATATTGGTCCCTCAAGAACATTATCTCGAAGCATGAAGTGTAAAGACCTCATTGATCATTTAACATGTCATTACCATAACTGTAGCCATGATGTCAACATATAAGCTCATTGTTAACCTTCATGATCATTTTCTTATAGCCAAATATGACATTTATCCTAAATCAACTCATCATAACCTCATCTCATCATCACAAGCACTACTTGGCATGGTTCAACACTACTAGATCAAGCGCAGAGAGAGAATGTAGGCGATGGACCTACAATGGTATTTTTTTTTCTTTGTCAATGTGTCTTGAGTCAATCCTCAAAACATCAACAGAGAAGGACCAATGAAACATCACCAAAAAAATCTATATTTCAAGTTGTAAACCATCACCACTCAACTTCATATAGATTTTATTGTAAATGTAGGCTTTGTGGCTGTTGAGCTGTAATCTTGCATACTTTAACTTTTTGGGGCTAAAAGATGCACTTTATAGTATGCATTTTCTTTTAACTTTATAGTTCTTTTGTTGTGAAAATTTTATTTTGAATTTAATTTTTATGTTTATTTTCTATTGAATCTGTAATTTCATTTTCTCTATTTACATTCTATAAGCCTCTAGGTGATCGACCAAATCATCCAAGGTACCTTGAATCTTATTTCTTGAAGGTCCTTGGGATCCAAGGTTATGCCATTACACCTAGGATTATTGGTTCTTCTATCAATAAAATTTTCTAAGCACTAAAATTGCTCTACTAGAACCACCTACCCCAACATAGATGATGTTGAGTTTCCATTTTTCCAATAAAAACCAATGTAGTCACCACAAAACCTAGTGTAGCTACACACATCTAGCATTGGAGTTATTGGGTTTTCCATTTTTCTAGCAATGGCCAGAATAGTCATGATAGTTTTCTAGTGGTGGTAGCATGGCTAGCATATTCATCATGGACTTCCAGTAGCTCCAATATGGCCAACGTAGTCATCACATTTCTAGCAAATTCCAACAAATGCACGTGTAGTCCTCCAAGGCAAGCATAGTTGACGTGAAGGCCAATGTAGTAACAAAATTCCATTTACTATTTTTAGTATGCATATGGGTTTTTATGGCCTTGGTGCATCAAAAATTATCATAAATGATCAACTACACTGGAAATCATAGTTGTTATGCCTACACATAAACACCAATCTATTAGTAATCATGGTAGAAATTTGTAGGCTTAAATTAGCAACCTAAAACCTATAAAAGTCAAGCGTAAACACATTATTAGGGCTTCACAATTTGAAGAAATCTTTAAAACTAGAATTTATGCCATCCATAGCATTTTTTTTTTCAACCTTAAACACTTTTGAGAGTAATTTGGTGTCTATGCTAAGCACCAAAGACTCCCAACATAATACAATTGCATCAAGAGTGGAACACCACCTGTAACTAGAGTTGTAGATTTGAAAAGATACTATAGCAAGGAGTTGTGAGAGATTAAAGTTGGAAAGTACCTATATCATGAAGTTCAACTACAAAATACACCCTACTAGCTCCAATAGGCTTCAAACTTTATTTGAATAGTCTTCTTGTGCATTTCAGCACATAATCTATACCTAATCGAACTCCATACTTTAAGCATTTTTCTTGGTGTTCAATAAAGTTTATAGTTCTTTTCTTATGAAGAATTTATTTTTAATTTAATTTTTATTTCTATTTTCTATTAAATATATAATTTTACTTTTTCCATTTACATTCTTTAAGTTCCTAGGTAATTGACTAGATTATGCAAGGTACCATGGATCCTATTTCTTAGAGCCCCCAGGGGTCTAAGGTTAGGCTATTGCACTTAGAATTCTTGGTTCTTCTAATGATTGAATTTTCCAAGCACTATGCTGATTAATTTGTATTCCTAAAAGAATATTTAAGGACTTCCAAATCTTTCATCTCAAAGTCACCTTTCATATCATGCCTAAATTGCTCATTTAATTTTTCAGATGTAGCCATAAAAATCAAGTCATCAATATAGATTGAAATAATGATGAAATTACAACCTTCATATTTAAAGTACAAGGTAGATTCAAAAATACAACTCCTATGACCATTCTTTAAAAAAACTTATTAATTCTATTTAACCAAAATCTTGGATCTTACTTCAAGCCATACAAATATTTATACAACTTTCACACCTTGTTTTCTTATCCTTGAATCTCAAGACCTTCAAGCTAATAAATATAAATCTCCTCTTCTAATTTTTCATTAAGAAATGTAGAATTAACATCCATTTGATAGAGTTTCATACCTTTATGATCAAAAGGGGTACCATAAGATTAATGGTCTCAAATCTAGCAACAGGAGTAAAACTCTCATTATAATCAACATGCTTCTTTTGAAGAAAACCTCTTGCTACAAGTTTGGCCTTGTGTGCAATAACTTTACCAACTTCATTCTATTTGGTTTTGAAGATCCATTTGGTGTCAATAAATTTCTTTCCTTTTGGCCTATCCACCAATGTCCAAGTTTCATTTTTGTCAATAGAACTCATTTCCTTCTTCATGACTTCAATCCAAACATTAGATTTGAAAGTCTCCTTGACATTTAAGGGCTCATGTGCAAGAGTAGAATATGAAACATGAGCAATGGCTTGAATTCTTATCATTCTTCTATTAAATTCTCTATCCAAAATTTAAGAAGGTGGATGTTGCTTTTTGATCCAAAGTCTTGAACTATACTCTTACTTCTTGTCTTGACCAAACTTGTGAAACTCATTAAAACATGCCTTTGATTCATCAAATACAACATTTCTAGAGTAATACCACTTTCTATCAATGGGATCAAAACATTTATATCCACATGTTCTTGTATCATAATGAAAAAAAAACACCTTTTGCCTCTATCATCCAACTTATCTATCAAATGATTTGGAATCTTCACATAACAAATACAACCAAACACCTCTAAATGAGATAAATTTGGAGGCTTACCATAAAGAAATTAATAAGTATTCTTATCTCCATTTGATGAAGTGATCAACCTATTAAGTAAATAGGTTATTGTATGAATTACCTCATGCCAATATTCAAGATTGTGTCAACCTTTGAATAAACATCTTACCATCTCCTATAAGACATCATTCTTCCTTTCTGCTATGTCATTGCTTTGGGGTGAATACACACATGTGTTTTATTTTTCTATTTCATATTTAGCACAATAATCATCAAATTCATTTGAAACAAATTCACCCCCACAATCTAACCTAATTTCCTTAATGCTCAAACCAAACCTATTCTCAACAAGCTTCTGAAAATTCTTGAACATAGGAAATACTTCATCCTTGGAATGTAAAACATATGAAAAAGCATACCTAAAAAAATTATCAACATTTACCAAAAACTATTTTCCTTCATTTATTGTAGTTGTGGGCATAGGTCCAACCACATCCATATGCAAAAGTTATAGTGGATGTGCCTTCTTTTCCTTATGATCTATATGAGGAAAGGCCTTTTTATTACATTTAAGAAAAGTGTTACAAAATTCATTGGGAAAATTTAATAACTTAAACAAAAAAACCCTTGAATTTAACCAACTTCTCAATGTTTTTATAGGATGCATGCCAAAGCCTCCAATGCCACAATCTCACCTCTTCAATCTTGGTTGTAAAGGCAAACTTCTCTTCAACAAGATTTTGTACAAAAGTGGCTCCAAGATAATATATCTGATTTTTTAGTCTTTGAAGCCTAGCTATAACCCTCCTTAAGTCTAAAATAGTACAAATGTGATCTTTAAAAACAAACATATTTCCCCTTTTAACCATTTGTCTAACTAAAAGTAAAGAATTAGATAATTTTGGAACATAGAAAATGTCATGCACTTGAACTTGACTTCAATATTTAAGAGTAATAAAGACTTTTCCAATTCCTTCACTGTGGATCTACTTACCATCACTAACTTTGATTGTACCCAGCTTCCATTAGGTGTATACTTAATAAAAGCTTCTTTGGGAGGAGTCATGTGGTTTGAAAAACCACTGTCAAGGATCCAAGTACTTGAAGTGATATTATTATACATGGTGAATGTGACAAAATTGAAGTTATCTTGATAATTTATAATTTTCTTACCTCTATCTTGTGATGTAGGATTTTCTCCTTCTTAAGTATCTTGAATTGTGAGATTTTGAATACCAATCTTCTACCAACATCTTTCTTCATAATAGCCTCTCTTGCCACAAAAAGTACACCATGGAATTGATGAAGATGATGCATCTTGACCTCCTTTTGGCTAGAAATTTGTCCTATCATCTCTAGGATTTCTTCTTTCTCTAGAAAAATTCTAAAAACCTCTACATCTTGGCTGAAATCCTCCTCTAGAATCTTTAGGCCTTATGTTATTTCATTGCCTCTCTTCTCTTGAATAGTTAAATCTACCTTTCCCTCTTCTTCCTCTAGTGAATCTTCCACCTCTTAAAGAGCCTCGAGTTGCAACATGAACATTCTCACTTGGATTTGAAATCTTTATTTCTTCTAAATACTTCAAACTTGCAATTAACTCATCGATTGTATAGATGTAGAGGTCTTTTGTCTAAACAATAATTTTAATGGACATGGAGAATCTTTAATAATTATAAAGAACTTGCATCATCTTATTTACCTTCCATTGCATTATGAGGCTGTAATTATACTCATCCAAATTTCTTAAAATAATGTGAAGCCTATCAAAAAAATTAAAAAGGGACTCTCCTCTTATAATCCTTAAATTATCAAACTTGATTCTATATTTCATTTCTTTCAACTTCCTATTTACCTCATTACCTTTGTACTCTTCTTGCAAGGTGTCCTAACAAGCCTTAGATGTGTCTTTCATAATGATTCTAGCTCTAATTGCCCCCAACACATTGGTAAAAATAATCATCTTCACAAATAAATCAATCTTTCTATCTCTTTTGAGCTTATTCCTCTACTCTCTTGCCATCAAATCTAGAGGCACAACAAAACCATATTCAACATACTTCCACACTTCATGAAATTGGAGGAGAGATTTCCTTAGATATGACCAATAAGTAAAATCTTTAGAACCATCAAAAATAACAAAACACTTTGAAATATCTTTGATTTTTTTAGTAGCCATGAGAATGGATTAACAACTCTGATACCAATTGTTAGAATGAGTGTAGCAAATAAGATGAAAAATTAAGAAACTGAACTATGAAAATCAAATCATTGTAAAATTCACAATGAAAAAATTAGAATTGCAATAAAACTTAAGAAATATAACTAATAACTTCTTCCATTATTTTTGAAAATCCTTACATTAGGTTTTTTTTTTCATAATAATGTAGCTCTTCTAACTGCTTTTATAAAAAAAA
>MNCI01024811.1:21151-44319 GCA_015680685.1 Gnetum montanum
GGGATTGTGCAGGTGTAGGAGAGGAGTGTTCATCTGTGCTAAAGACCCATGTTGGTTCTCGTCGATGGCCAGTGTTTGGCGGACTTGGAACCATGGCATGAGGTGTGCATCCTTTGGAGGAACAAGACTCTTATATCAGGTTTAAGAGAACTTGTTGTTGCAACCAAAGCCATGCAATGAGGTGAAACATGATGGTTTGAGACATGAGTATTTCTTCCAAGACAACTACCTTCCTGCCTCGGGCTTGTATGGGAAGTGCCAAGGGTCTTGTGGTTCATTTTGCTCTTTGTTCTTTGATCTTTTCTTTTCTTTTTTCATTTTTTCTTTTCTTTTACCCTTTTTTTTGGAAAGATCTTTCTTTCAATTTTGCACTCATGCTCATGTGCCATGTTGTGTGTTGCAACTGCTTGAGAGTGTCGTAGCATGAAACTGTATGCTCAAAGTTTTGGAATGTACTGGGTGTATCTAGGAACTGTAACCGAGTAGGAAGGGGAACAAGATTGTTGGGGAAATGGAGACTGTATTGGGAACTGGAAATGTACTTTTAAATAGATTGATTAACCTAGTTGCATGCATCAGAAACAATGTGATACCTTGTCACCGTGATGAAGTGTATCCGTGTACAAGCACCAATGGGTGTCATCCTGCAAACACAACTCCAAGAAGACAAGAAAACCACAAGTGAATAAGTTAGCGAACACTTCAAACATGAATGTGACTGATGCAAATGGAGGCACCATGTGAAACTTAAGGCAAACAAAATGAGCAGCAATAGTGTTGTCAGAGCCGGTGTCATGAACGATGTAGCAGACATTGATGAAGAAATGTCATGAATTACAACAGTAGATGAATGTGCCAGAAATGATCTTGCTAGTTTATAGTCTTAGTGGACTGTCATGGATTAGTTTTATGTCATAACCCGTTGGACGTTACCAGTTTATCGTCGTAGCATATGGTACGATGCTAGTTTATACTCGTGGCAGACTATGAAGAGGCAAGCTAGTTTATAGTCTTAGCAGACTTTGGTGAATCAAACTATGGCAGTTTAATGTCATACCAGATGCTCTGTGGTATCAGTTTACTATTATGATGCTAGGACTATTCTGTGGTATCAATTTTAGGTCGTGATGCAAGGACCGTCGGTGTGGATGCATGTGTGTGCGTTCGTATGATCTTGTAAACAAAAGAAACTAGAGAAAACAATGTTATATAGCAACTGCAGAAAACATGAACAAAAATGCATAAGTAAAAAGAAAACAATGCAAAAATGTGGTATTTTAAGGCCATTTTGGGTCACAGTTTAGTTTAAGCCTATTTTGGGCCATAGGCTAGTTTAAGGCCTTTTCGGGCCAGGTGCAAACGTGTAAGCTAGTACCATGCAAACGAAGGTGATGTATGCACAACGAACAAAGGTGAAGAATGGGCAGGGATAAGATGTGTTTTTGGCCACAATGGAGCCTTGATCATGCGGTTTTTTCCTAGCTGGACGTGGTCTAGGAGGCATGCTAGATTGCTCTGGAAGGCTTTCAGTTTTTACCACTCATTCGGGCATTTTAGCTCTAGGTGTTGTGTTTGTTGCCGCATGTGTTGCATCAAGAGGCTCTTCTTTCAAGACCTATGACATGTCTATGTTATGGTCAACTTGAAAGGGAGTGTTTTCACCATGTATAATGACTTGTCCACCTTCGTATGGAAGGCATATTTCTCGATGTATTGGTGAGGAAACAGCTCGTTGTTGGGCTAGCCAAGGTCTACTAAGAATCATGTTGAAACTTGGCATCTCTTCTATGATAGTGAATTTTGCGCTGGTGGGGAATTTTTCACCTGCCACGAAGGCTAGGTTAATTTTGCCCTTGACTATGACACGTGATCCGTTGAAGGATTTTAGACACATGGTTTCTATTGGCATGATCTCGTCTGCCATGCCTAGTTTATCGATGACAGAGTATAGAACTACGTTTGTTATCGCGCCATCATCAACATGCACTTTGCAAATGGTACATTGCCCAACACATATGCTAATCGACAATGGAGCTATTGTGACCTCCCCTCATTCGGGGTTGACTTTAACTGCATCGTCATAGAAGGCTAAGGTGTTTGAACCCAATCCTTGTGGTGTGTGTTATGAAATCATTGCACGGATGGATTCCATATTAGCAGGGATGTCCTCTGTAATAGGAATGGATGCTAACGTTTCCTCTAAGGCTTCGTGATGAGCCGATGATGTCATGACCAGGTCGTACAAGCTCATGGTTGTATTCTTTTGTTTGAGCATTTGTTTCACCTAGGCCAGTGTAGCTACAAAGTCCGTGTTGTTTGCCATTGTGTTGGTTGCCTTTGTATGGGTTGAGGGCTTGGGCCTGGTTTGTTTGGCATTAGGAGCAGGGCCCCCAGCATTCAGCTGTTGTGTACTAGGCATGGTCTTTTTTTTTTACTGTGGATGTTGTTCGTTATTCATTTGTCTTCTTCTACTGCCATTTGGTAGGCTTACCCATGTTGTTGGCAATGTTGACTCTTGAGGGAGAAGAGGTTGAGACATTGCCTATGGTTGGGCTCTAGGTAGGTGAGGGGTCATTGCATGGTGGCACCTTTATGCAAAATGGTAGTTTGGGAGGATTCGTTAGTGTTTGACTAGCTTGTTGTGGCACCTTGATAACAAAAGGTTTCTTTGCTATTGTCATTGGTGCATTGTGCCAGTTTAATGTCTTAGCAGATGACTGTGGTGGTACTTTGACCACAAAGGGTGCCTTCGATGCTCGGGATTGCATTGAATCTTGCCAGTTTAATGTCTTAGCAGATGTATGAGGTGATGGTACTTTGACCATGAAAGGTTTTGTTGGTGCTCTAGGTGTCACCTTGATGACGATGGGAGGCCTCTTGCTCGTGGAGACAGAGGGGATTGTTGCCTTGCTGGGAGGCACATGAATCACAAAAGGTTGCTGCATAGGTTTAGGCTTACTATCTATGCCAATGGAGTTTATGACATGGGAGGCATCATTTGTGCTAGGTTGATTTAGGGTGTTGACGTTCAGTTGGCCCCATTCTATCATTGCTTGTAGATCATCCTTTAACGCATAGTAGGTGTCAGTATTGTGACTAGACATCTGGTGGTAATGACAGAATTGGTCTAACTTGAAATGTCATGGAACCGGGGGCTCGTTTGATGCTGCTAAGGTGGGATTCCTTAATAGCTCGCAATACCTGTCGTGTTGACGATAAGCATTCTCCACTACTTATTTGTATTGGATTTTCCTGGTTTTAAGGAGTTGTTCTAGTAGTTTAGAAGGTCGCGTGGGTAGCTGCATGTACTTAGAGCGATCCTTGTGCTGAAAGTTAGGCCTTGGGGTGGCCCCTATTGTTGCAGGCGGGTTGGTACTGGTGTTTGTTGTTTTTGTGCTTGTGGCCACAGTTTCTGTTGTTGTCCTTTGTTTGGCAATGTTTTGGTTCTTGTAAGCCACATAGGTGGGGTCATTGCTATTTTGGGCCGCCTCTTCTATGTTCTTTATTTGCATGAAATCTTGGCTTAGAGTGCATGCGTTCAAATAGTACAGTTTAGATTTCACGAAATCATTTACGGCTCCCTTTAGGATGGTGATTAAGTATTTTTCAGGGATTGGTTCATGAAGTTCGTTTGGCGCAGCACTCCATCTCTGAATAAATTTTTGCACAAGTTCCAACGGTGCTTGTTTTACTTGTATCAAACTATCCAGGGTTGCTTTAGGTTTCAGGTTGTATTTAAACCTGGTAACGAACTAGTGTAGGAAATCCTCCAAAGAGGATATGAAGTTACGAGGCAAGGCTCGGTACAAGTCTAAAGCTCTCCCAGTGAGGGACATGGAAAAAACACGTAAGATTGCATGGGGCCATGCCTGAAGCAGTAAACATTCTAGTCTAAACATGACTAGATAGGCGTTGGGGTCCCCTTCCCCATTGTATTTGGTTAGCTGGGGCAAAGAGACTCCTTTGGGCAGGGTCAACGGTGGTATCGAAGAGCTAATAGGATTGTCTTGGTAAAAGTCTAATACTTTAAGCTCTTCGTTGTTGACTGTTTTGAGGCATTTTACCTCATCGGTGAGTTCTTGCATCAAATTTTTAGCTTCGGCCCAGTCTTGGACACCAGGTGACATGGCAAGTGGGTTATATTGTGTAGTAAGAAAGTTAGATTGTTGTACTGTTGAGTGGTTGGAGGTTGCACTTGTGAAATATTCATGGTAGGTGCTATTAAGGGTGGGATACTGTAAGGAAAGGGTTGTTGTTGTTGTTGCTATGGTACTTGAGGCATGTTCATGGGTGGAATTGTAGGAGGTGGTATGTTGTAATGAGGTGGTATGTTGAAGGAGCACTCTGAACTTGTTAAGTTGAAGTGGTGAAGGATGCCCCTTGGGTTTGAATTCGTGGTATATAGTGAGCGGATGTAGAAGCAGGTATCATAGATGGCATCCCAATCACTTGGGGTGGGAAGGTCACTCCTACATTATTTTGAGGGGGGTGTTGTTGGGGCTGTACTTGTAAGAGGTGAGATAACATAGTGACTGGAGGAATAGTGGGGATGGGTATATTGAATTGGGTATTAGTAATGGGAAGAGTGGGAATAAGAGTGGATGCTTCCTGTTGAAGCACATGTGGTTGAGTGGTTTTGAATGAATGGAGGGACATAGTCTCCCCTATGAAAGGGTGGAATAGTGGGTTCACGTAAGTATGCGGACTGAGAGTATGGTATGACTCCTTGTGTTCGGACTGAGCAGCAAAGTCATCCTCCTCTTCTAATTGGGGATTTGGCATGGACTAGTCTAGGGTCTGACTCCTTGCTAGGAGGAGCTGTGAGATGAGCTCAAAGTAGTGTTCTGGGAGAGGGATGATGTCATATGGGGAGGGGATGAACTCATGTCCTCCCTTATTAACCAGTTCATACTATTTCTTAGCCTCCAGTTCAGTTTGATCTATTGCCAAGCTAACTTGGATCTTTACACATATAAAATTATATTTTTCTTGTGTTATGATGTTAAATGATGGATTTTTCCCTTGTAGTCTGAGTGATCGGTGAGGTCCCCCATGGGGGTTGACCTCACCGTGGATCCCCATGATATTTGGAGTGGACTTGGTTGAAACATTGGTGTTGGCAGTATTCATGATGGAAAGGTTGTAAGTGTAACAAGATGGATGGGAGACAATGTCAGTGTGTATAGGTGAGAATTTGGCTAAGTATGAAATGGGTATACTTGTTAGTGTATACCCGCAACGTGCAGCCTGTCTATGCAGCGTACACCTAAGTCTGGAAGCGTGCAGCCTACCTACATAGCGTACACCTAAGTTTGGCAGTGTGCAGCCCACCTACACAATGTACACCTAAGTCTGGTAGCGTGCAGCCTGTCTATGCAGTGTACACCTAAGTCTGGCAGCGTGCAGCCTGTCTATGCAACGTACACCTAAGTCTAGCAGTGTGTAGCCTATCTATGCAGCGTACACCTAAGTCCGGCAACATGCAGCTTGTCTATGCAGCGTACACCTAAGTCTGGCATGCAACCTGCCTACACAGCGTACACCTAAGTTTGGTAGTGTGCAACCTGTCTATGCAGTGTACACCTAAGTTTGGCAGCATGCAGCTTGTCTATGTAGCGTACACCTAAGTCTGGTAGCGTGCAGCCTATCTATGCAGCGCACACCTAAGTCTGGCAGCGTGCAGCCTGTCTATGCAACGTATGGACTGAATCCTAGCGTACAGGCTTCAACAACAAGCGTACAGGATCAACAGGCAACATACAGACAGAGTGGACAGCATGCAAGATAGCGTATAGGCTAAGCAGCGTATACACGCTGAGATTGCAACAGATTTGGATGAATAGGGTGCAGATTTGGCAGGTTTGAATGGTGGATCAGAGTAGATTCAAACAATAGTAGGCCCTCCTTCTAGCGCCATTTTTTGTACTATCTGAAAACGTCGGTGCAAGGCTGAAATGAAACGAACACCGAGAGATCTACAAACAGGCACAGAAGACCCTACCTTTGCTTGAGGACAAGCTGGAACTGATGAAGGTAGAGTACCTTGGGTGGTTTGCACGCGGATCAGACAAGGATTTCCCCAAACGTATGCCAATGTGCAATACGCTAGGTTATATGTAAACGGTGTGATAAATGTAAACCAGAACGCAAGCGTGTAGGAATGTAAACAAGAGATAAAAAAATACGAACGAAAACTGTAACAAATATTAGCCAAAAATGCAAGAAAAAATGAGAACTGTAACAAATCTTGGCAAAAAAAGTAGCAATATTATTGCATAATTAGAATTATAATGCACCGGTCTAGACGCAGTTGTGAATCTGACACAAGGTGGACGAAGAGCCCCGATGGATGCGGAGGTGTGATGTATGCTGGTTTGGGCTGCAGGCACAACGTGAAGGCTGTATGCTCAGTGTGCAGGGTGGAAGTCCAGCATGCAGGGTGGGTGTTCTCGATGCTCTAAGTGTGGATTGCCAAAAATTTTCCCAGATTTTCTAAATTTTTCGAACCCCGATCTAGTCAAAAATCCAGGTTTTTGTATGAGTTTGGGCATCAAATTTGGATCTGAGATGGGATGATTGCCTATGGGATGCTGGAATTTTGAATCGGGTGACACGTGGAGCGTCGAGCAGGTGCAAAAGAATAAAGCTTTACAAGCGTGCAGCATGCCAATGTGTACACATTGGGCGTATACGCCGGGCGTGTAGGCTAGTGTGTGGGCATGAAAACTGCAATTTTGGATCTTAATCTTGTACATTGAAGTTGGATCCTTGTTTCCAAAGTATTTCTGGTTCTTCAAAGTGTCCAGGAGCTCATTTTGGCTTCATTTTGATGGAGTTTTGGGCACGTTTCTAATGTGCACGCTATGCTATATGCCGGGCATGCACGCTAGGCATGTAGGGCCAAGAATAACCCCTATGATGCCTAAAATTGATGTTTTGGCACCTTTGGACTTGTAGATTCATTGACCATGCCTTGAGGGCTAACTCCATGTCAAAATCTTGCCTAAAATACCCAATTAACCTTGTTCAAAGTGGTGCATACTGGGCGTACACGTTGGGCGTGCAAGCCAACGTATAGGCATGAAACTGCCACTTTTCAAGGTAAAAAATTGATTTTTGAGAGCCCAAGATGATGCCTAATGTTTTCCCTACCTCTAGGAATTTATTGCCTATGAAAATCATGCTTTGAGTGCCTGTTTTGGTCTATCTATGATGGTACACGCTGGGCGTGCACACTAGGCGTGCAGACATGAAAACCCATCATTTGGAGCCCAAAATTTGATTTTCAAGTGCCTGAGAGCTATTGGGGACCTCGGGGAAGGTCCAAGGGAGTCCAAACCTTCATTTCTAGCTTTTTTTGGTGAGTTTTTGGTGCTCAAAATTTGCTGCACACTGGGCTGCACGCTAGGCGTGCATGCTGGCGTGCAGGAATGAAAACCCATCATTTGGAGCTCAAAATTTGATTTTCAGGTGCCTGAGAGCTATGGGGACCTTGGGAAAGGTCTTGGGGGTCTAAATGCTCAATTCTAGCATGTTTTGGCTCATTTTTGGGGCTCAGAAGTTGCTGCACGTTGAGCTACATGTTGGGCGTGCAGGCCTGTGTGCAAAAAGTATACTTAGTCAAAACTAAGTGTTTTGAGTTTGAAACTTGTAGTTCTTGTTACCAAATGTTTATGTAGTCTCCAATGGATCTTGGGGAACTTTTACTTGCTTGATTCGACTCCTTTTGATGCTGTTTGTGAAGTTCACAAGCTTTGGTCATGCTGGGAAGCATCATGACTTAGCTCAATTCTTGTCCGAAAGTGTTAGGTCCAAATTTTTGTGGTGTTTCAACTGCCTTCATGTGTGGGTCTAGGATGATGTTGTGTTCAATCAGCCACGGATCCAAACTCAGCATGTCGCTATACGACCATGCGAAGACATTGATGTTGTCTTGCAGAATCTTGGCTATGTTGTTGTGCATCGGAGATGACCGAGTATAGCTGCTACCACCCTTTCAACACATTGTTCCTTGCACGTTTTATGATGACGTGCTTCCAGAACACTCAAGGAACTATCTACATTGCTGGAGGATGAGTTTCACAGCCTTTTTCTGCTATGTTTGTGTGACGTTGGCTGTAGTGGCCTAATGCTGACAGTATGCATTTGCTACCAGGTTCTTCCTCGATGAGGATGGTGTTCATGACCTTTTGGGTCTATTGAATACAACACCACTAGCCCTGCAATAGTTCTCTTCTACTAAGAACTTGTGGGTGGGTGTGATTGGGTAATACGGGGGTGAGTATCACACCTATACAAACATGTACTCTCCCCTCTACGAGCAGTGCAAGAGGTAGGGTTGGTTGGATGGGGAGTGCACGAAACCCTTCAAACCGGTCATAGTTGAACAAGTTCTGGTCAAACTCCCACAGTTCCCACTACCATACCGACCTAGTAGGTTGAGTGCTAAGTTCCACATGTTTAAATGTCTTTACAAATTTTGGATTTCATGCGTCTTTGTGCTAAACGTTTTGTGAACCTATTGCAAGGGCAAAGAAGCCTAAGGAGGTGATAGTGGTAACTACCAAGGCACAAGGGACGAATGTCTACTTCAAGTATGGGAAAGTAGAGAAGAGCCATCGCTGGCTGAATGGTGGGTCCTCAGACGCTCTACTCCAGAACATCAAAAAGGTGGGGCTTATGGATCTATTCCTGGCCTCGAATCCGAATGTTCCCACAGCCAAGATGCTCACCTTGGTTGAATCCTTTTTTGACAAGGTGGGCCATTTTCTCCTACGCATGCATGACATGCGGGTGTTCATTGACATCAATGATCAGCTATTTATGGAGTTGTTTGGCGTCCCTCCCGAAGGCATTTCAATAGGATCAAAGTCCAAGATAGAGTTGACCCTTCAGAAGAAGGACCTCCAGGAGTGGCTAGGGCTCACCAAGGAGCGTAAGCGGCTCCCTATGGAGAAACTTAAGGAAGGACCCACCAAGGAGTTCTACCCCGTCTTCCATGCTCATGCATTCTCCCAAATGCTTACCTAGGGAATGGTCTTAGGGCTTGAGGAGGTCTGGATAATGCATGAGATTATGGAGGAGGGAACTCATTAAAACTAGGCTGAGTCTTTGTGTAAAGGCCTGGGGACTGAGATCTTGGGGCACCATACGAAAATGGAGTCCCATTCCAACATCCACTATGCCTTTTATATAGGTTGCCTTAAGCACTTCGTGGAGTTCCTGGTGGTTTAGAAGCAAGGAAACTGGATCTTGCGGAATCATGACCAAATTTATAGACCCTGGATTCGCCAGGTCTTTCATACCATCTGAGCCTAAGATCCCCCAGAAGTAATTGGGGAGTCACTCTCCATAACGACCAAGGATCAAGTGGCTTGTAATGTTTATGGCCAAGATAGCATAGGTGAGACGTCCCCCGCCATGGACAGTAGCATATCACAGGGTGAGTGTTTCATAGCTGAAACGGTGGCCTAAAAGTTATGACAAAAGAGGCCTCCCACAGCCCTTCTCATGGAGGAGGAGGAGGGGCGAAGACTGTAGCTTAAACTGCAGAGGACGCAACCTCCTATTAGTAAGTGCTTTTGTTCAGTGATTACTTTTGTTGTTGTCTCCTACGCCATGCTACGCTAGATGGCGTAGCGTAGCATAGCATCTACCTTAGGCTACTTACTTTGAGCTAATGCAAACGTGTCTGACTATCAGAAGAGAGAGAAGAAGAAAAAGTAGGCGATGAAGAGGTGTCGGCCCCTAAGACGAGGGCAATGAATAAAGGTATGAGGGCCCCAATCCTGAAGAGAGGGGCTCCGGTTAAGAAGAAGGGGGCTCCTGCAGCCAAGGCAAGGGCTCTCATCATCAGGGAGAATCCTCCTACTAAGGAGTCTCCCTTGAATTAACAAGACGTTGGTCTCCTCAAAGGAAAAGCACTAGCGCATGAAGAGGAGGTCCACAGAGACATGGGAGGAACTTCTAGCTAGGTCACCACCATTGTTTTGCATCAGCCGGATGAGAGACCACAACTGGACGTTGGTGAGTTTGGCAATATGTCTGCCTTATCACAGTCCATTTTGGTCATTGCTAATGTGTTTGGTTATGCGACAGATGCTACTACTAATGTCATAGGACCCACTCTGGTTCACGTTGGGCCTTGGGCTAAAATCTCCAAAAAAATTGTGTTTATGTAGGAGATTGTTGATGAAATGATTAAGAGCCTTCAACAGGTGGACCCTGAAGCAGGTAAGTAGTAGTGTTATCTGCTCTCGTGTTGCTATGCTAAAGTTTTTTGCGTTTTCCACTTGTGCTATGCTAATGCGACTAGTGTGTTCTTTGTGTCAAGGTAGCCTCTCGACTCAAGTGGGACCCGACATGACCTTTGAAAGTTGGTGTTGTGACCACATTCCCATAGGACATAACCGAGGTGTCTCATCATGCATACGAAGAGGTTTGCAAATGTGCTTTACACTCAGTGCGCTCCCTATGGGAGTGCAAGCGTACCAATGAGGAATTGTGGAAATGAGCCCAGCAGGTAGAGTAGAGGGGGGCTAACCTGAGGACCGAGGTGGAGGACCTCAATTCGAGGAACAAGTACCTCATGGCCTACAAGACTAATAGCGAGCACTAGCACACAGCTATGGTAGACCACACTAGATTTTAGATAGTTGCACGTCAAAATGTCGAGACTACCCGCAAACTGATAGAGCAGCATATGTAGATGGACTTGCTGGACCAGAAGTGTCAAGATCTAAAAGACCTCAATGCCAAGATTTTTAAATGGGGGTAGACCCAAAGAAATCATAACCATATCTATAAACAAGAAAATGCCATCCATCGTAAGTTATACGAAGACGCTACTATGGAGGAATTTATGTACGAAGCATTTGTAAATGTCATTGAGGCTTCTGAGGCTTACACCAGGTTCAAAGAGTAGGTCAAGGTCACGAAATCTCCTAACCCGAAAGTGACCTTTCCCACAGGAGAGGCTATGGTCGTCTCCTATTCTCTGGGGTTGCCAAGGTGGACACCTACCGAAAGGAAGAGAGATACCGCAACAGATTCTGCACCAAACAGAAGGCATTGGGTAGATATCATGGAAGAGGAGGTCTGGCGTTGCCTCAGGCTCGTCTTAGGCCAGATACCCTTCAAAAAAGATGCAGGACCTTCTCAAGTTAATCACTTTCTACCATGTTAATGTTTATGCTCAGTTGTAGTTTGCATTTGTTTCCCTAACTAACAACTTCACCTCCACAATGCAGGCCCCAGGTGGTGGCACAACACCTGTAGAGGGAAGGGATGAAGAGTTGGCTATGGGCAACGTGGAAGAAGGTAATGCACAGGGCAATGATGCAGGAGCAGATGGCGAAAAAGATGTGAACAGAGAAAACCCATGACCGCATGGGATTTTTTTTTGAAAATGTAAAATTTTGGATTTTTGAAATTTTGTGTGATAAATTTTGCAAACATTGAAAGGTAACAATTTTGAATGAAGTAAGAGGATTTTGCACTAACTTGCATATTGCATACATGCATTTTGTATAGAATGTTCATGTTTTCATGTGCTAGTTTTAGGCCATTTTGGGCCATAGCATAGCATTACTAGTTTTAGACCATTTTAGGCCATTGCGTATCGCTAGTTTTAGGCCATTTTGGGCCATAACGTAGCATTGCTAGTTTTAAGCCATTTCGGGCCATTGCGTATTGCTAGTTTGAGGCCATTTTGGGCCATAACGTTGAAGCATATGAGCAGTATGTGGGCAGGAAGCAGTGGGGTTGCTACGCTAGGTGAAGCTACTTCTTGACCTGACACGAGTTGAATGAGACGTAAGGCCAAGGTGCTTCATCAAGGCCTTCGTTTGCATCGTCACCTCCTACATTAAAGGGCAACTCAGTCCATGCGTTTTTGTTTTGGGGGTCAGCTTGCTGAGCCGACCCCTCCGTCGGGTAGTCATTGTAAGTTGTAACAGGCGCTTCATTCTCAGAAGTTATGACCTCTGAGCCTTCTTCCATGCCTATGTTGTGGATCGCTTGCATTGCTATTTTGTCACTGTGGATCACCACTTCTCTGCCTGCATAAGGCAGGCGGATCTCCTAGTGTATGGGTAAGGAGACAGCCCTAAGTTGTGCTAACCACGATCTCCCCAAGATCAGGTTAAACCTAGGTATTTCCTCGACCATGATGAACGTTGCGTTTGTGGGAAACTGGTCCCCTGCTACGAAGTTTATGTGAATTATGCCCTTTACCATGAGTTGTGCCCCATTGAATGACCTTAGGTATGCCATCGTTGTGGGCTTGATCTGGTCGACCAAGCCCAGCTTGTCCATAATGGGGAAGGGGATGACATTTGTGGTGGCCCCGTCATCAACGTGTACCCTTCAAATCCAGTGTTGATCGACCCAAATTGTGATGAACAGGGGCGACATAGTCACCTGGCATTTCTCAAAGTCTTCCCTAATGGCATTGTTGCTGAAGGTTAGTTGAGGCTATTCTTGTCCTATGGACGCGGAGGGAAGCATGACTGAGTAGATTACTTCTTCTTCTACTAGCATGTCTTCTTTGACCAAAGTCGCTATCAACATGCGGATCAAAGCCTCACGGTGTGGAGTAGATGTCATGATTAAGTCGTACAAGCTCAATGTAGTGTTCTTTTGTTTTAGAGCTTGTTTTACCTATGTGAGGGCATCTAAGAGGTCTTGGCCGCCTCCTAGTTTGATGCCTTCCTCCTCCTCTATCCATCCCAGAAGATGAATTTCTCGAGGAGAAGCGACTTTGAATATGGGCTCAGATCCTTGTTGGCAAAGTGATGTAGGCTATGTGGTCATGTTGATCTTTGTCTTTGGCACTAATGCAGGGAGCGAGAATGTAGGCTTGGGGGTACTTGGGATGGTACTTCCCTTAGATGTCTTGCCTGTGAAGTGGACTTCTCGCCTTGCGGGGCGAGAAGGCTACTCAGCTGTTTCGTGTGAGATAGGGGCCGTTGAGGACATCGGCCCCCTAATGATGAATGGAGCTAGAGGCGTTAGTGGGCAGGACCTCATGGCCCCACCAATAGGTGGCATGAAAGTGGATGCTCATGGTGGAAACCTCAGGACAAAAGGCTATTGCAAGCTTTGATTAGCCGCCCGTGGTACTGGTGCACTGCGCTAAGGCACACGGACTACGAATGGCTACCAGGGTGGCCTAGGATCACTGTTGATGTCGATGGTGTTGATTATGTAACTCACATTATTGGCATTGAGGGGGTTTTTGTAGACATATATAGATTGGTTTTCAGGGCGTACTGGGTTGCTTTCGTCCAACACCGGTTTCCCCTGGTTGATTAATCTCTGGATGTCATCCTGCAATGCTAGGTAGTAATCTGTGTTGTGACCACACTATTGGTGGTAGTCATAAAACCTGTCTAACCTAAAACCCCTAGGAATGGGAGGCTCATTGGGTAGGGCCAAAGAGGGGTTCCTAAGGAGCTCGTAGTAGTGTTGATGTTTTGTGGTTGCTTCTTCTGACATCTATTTATGTCAGATGTATCTCGCTACCAGCAGTTGCTTCAAAAGTTTTGAAGGCTTAAAAGGTAGTGGGGTGTACTTTGAATGGTCTTTGCACGCAAATTTGGGCTTGGGTTGTGTAGATTCCTTAGGTGTAGGTACAGCAGGTTGGGGCATGTGGCCCGATTTGGGCATAGGGTTAGCCGCGGGTGTGGCTGGTTTCTTGCTGTTCTTGCTACCATTGTTGCTAGGTTTGTTCTTGGCCTCGGCTATCATAGTGGCCACTATGATTTTTGGGGCTTTACCCTTTTCCTTCTTTCCAGAGGTGTTCTTGTAAGCGATGTAGGATGGGTCTTTACTTGCCTCAACCATGTCTTGTATGCTCATAGTCTGAGCAAAAGCCTGACTAGGAGAGTGAGAAGCAAGGTAGTATAGTTTGGACTTGATGAAGTCATTCACTGCATCCTTAAAGATAGCTAGCAAGTGGGCCTCCATGATGGGCTCACGAATCTCGTTAAGGGTTGTGCTCCAATGCTAGATGAACTTTTGGACTAGATCTAAGGGGTCTTGCTTCACACTCATCAACTAGTCTAGTGTGGTTTTTGGCTTCAATTTGTATTTGAAGCGTGTCACGAACTAGGTCAGCAGCTCTTCCAAAGTTGAAATGGATGAGCATGGCAATGCACGGTACCAATCTAAAGCTTTTCCAGCTAGGGACATGGTGAAGACGTGAATGATCATGTGCGGCCATTTTTGCAATAGTAGAGACTCAGATCTAAAGGTGACAAGATGTGCATTGGGATCTCCCTCCCCATCGTACTTTGTGAAATACAGAAGAGACATCCTTGGGGATAGTATTAAAGTAGGGATTGCAGGGCTGATGGGGTCATCTTGGTAAAAGTCCACGACTTGTACCATGTCGAACCCAGCAGCTTTGAGGCATTTTATTTCCTCAGTGAGGGTCAGGATAACTTGGAATGCCTGGTCCAGACCCAGTGACATTGTAGGTGATTGGGGAACAACGAAGGCAACCCCCGTCTATGGTATGGCAGGGGTGGTGGCATGACCCATCAACAGTACCATTGGGATGACCCCCGCAAGCAATGCTACCTACATTGTCCACCACCCGGCAGGTGGTGTTGTTAAGGCAACGACTGCGGGTTGGGCTGTTGGATAGACCGCTTTTGTCATCGGCAGTGTAGACCATAGCCCCGTGTTAGGTTGTACTGACTGTGAGGCTTGGTATATTTGAGAGTGCACATAGTGAGACATCTGCAATAGTTACGAGGTAGGCAAAGAGTAAATGGGATCCACCATGTGTACGGGCCAGGGCCCACCACAATGGATGGAACAGACGTAAATGTAGGAATAGAAAAAAAAGTCGCGTATGATTGTGAAGTACGATATGCACATGTGGCAAGGTAGCCATGATTGGCATGTTATGTGCCACAGGAATGGACTGCTGAACAACCTACAAAGGAACAATAGCTGTAATCGAGATAGGCGAAACAGGTAAGAGTAGGCATTAAAACATTGCGGGATTGACGTGCCTACACATAGCGGTTGTAATTGTGGGTTGTGGAAGCGTAGGCGTGATTACAAAGGAAGCGGTAATAGACAACGTCTTGGCCTAGAAGGACTGGGTAGGAGGGATGGGAGCGGGGTCGATTGAACCTCCCTCGTCTGATTGGGAATCGAGTTCCTCCTATCCATCTTGGAAAGCATCATCTTGGTTGGACGCTGTGTCCTGTTGCTCCCTAAGCCTAGCCAACTGGATTAGTTGGTATATAAGCCTTTGGTATGCTTGTGTTAAAGGTAAAAAATGGTGGGAGTAGGAACAAATTCCTTCCCGTTGTAGTAAGCGAACTTGAAGCTACATTTGTCCTCGAGTTCATGTACATCCAAAGGTAGATTGGCCTACACCTTTGCACAGAGGAAACTGTAACGCTCATGTTGCTAGGCCAATCCCTCAGGTCCTTGATTTTGGATTCTGAGAGATTGACATGTTTCCAACGTTGGGTTCAGCGGTTGTTCGGCACCAGTAATGCCTTGAACCGTGATGGGAACTTCAACGTTGAAGGGAACTTCCACTTTGAAGGCATTAGCAGTGGTAGTTGAAAAAGCCATTGCAAGCTAAGTAGTTTTGCAAAAGAATGCAAAAGTTGGAAAAAGAATAAAGAGATTGAAAAGCAAAAAAAAGAAGGCTTTACGTCTTGCCAGATTCCCAAGGAACTGTTGAGGCAACCGATCTGCACCACACAAAGCATAAACAACCGCGAAAGGGTGTCACATTTACGCTAGTGCGCGATGAGGTACAGAGCATGTGCAAGACTATCGTAAGATAGGAAAATCAACTAGCAAAGAAGTCTTTACATCTCACAGGTCTCTTGGGGAATTTTCAAAGTGACTAACCTATACCATATGATACACTAATGTTCAATGAGGTACAGAGCGCAAGCAAGACTACCGTAGGATGAGAAAGTTAACTAGGGAACACAAAGGCTTTATGACTCGTAGGGCTCCAAGGGAACCATCAAAGTGACTGACCTGTATCACATGATATGCTAATGTGCAATGAGGTACAGAGTGCATGCAAGACTATTGTTAAACAGGCTAGTTAACTGGAAATTTGAGGCCTTGTGTTCTATAGGGATCCTGAGGAACCGTCGAGGCAACCAATGTACATCGCACAAAGCGTAAACAACCGCAAGAGGGTTTCATATTTACGCTTATGCGTATCAGGCTACAGAAGGCTTACAGAACTACCGTGACATGTAGAAAAGGCACAAAAAGCCCATCCTTCTAGCGCCAGAAAATTGTAGCGACTGAAAAGGTCGGTGGCTGGAAAACACCGAGGGGTCGACAGGCGCAACAGTTTCAACCCTGTACTCGTGAGAGGGCTGTGTTGGGTGTGTGTAGATATGGGATGCCCTGAATGGTCTGGTCGATTAGGAAGAGACTTAATCGATGTCTATATAGCCTTTTGCAATGCGTAGTTTGAAAATGGGGGTAAAAATGTGAAGTAATGCTTGAAAGTAAATGAAGCAGAAAATAATGCAACACACAACAATAAGTAGGAAACAAAGTAAAATGAAGTTAGAAAAATGCACCACTCCAAAGCTACCAGTTTGCTCTATCAAGGTGGGTATAGTTGGTTGCATAGTGTGACGGAGTGCAAAGATCCCAAGAGTAACCAGGATGTGTAGAGCAAAGCAGGTTGTGCGCTTGGGCACAGACTTAGGCGTTGACAATGTGGGGATTCTGCCAAGGTGGTAGAAGAAGGACAGAACAAAATGTCAACTAGGAATGCTAACTATTTGCAGTGTTAAATAGAAAGCTTACAATGTTTGATGTTACAATGTGTCGGGAAGAGAACTTGAGTTGTCAAAGAGAGGGAAAGTCGGAAACTTGGCAAAAAATTTGAACCCTTTGAATGCTGCTCGTTGGGATATTTATAGGACCAAGGGTGTGCGAAAGGGACGGTTTGGATGCCACGTGCCATGGGCCTTTGTTGACTTGCTTGTGCTACATGTGCCAGTATGACCATTGGACGTGCATGACCGTTGTGACCGTGAGTCTGTCATGCCACAACTGTGAGCCTGCCAGGCTGTAATTACGCCATTAGCATCTAGAGTCATGTGTCAATGGTTCAATTAGGTGAAGTACATTGATATGGCACAACCACCTGCATGCTTTGTTGTGCTTCGTAGTGTAGAATATTCGACATAGCGTAGCATGTTATCCCGAGTTTCGCTACACATATGCTACATACTTGCTACGCTATGTAGCGTAGTGTAGCGTAGCGACTGGCCTTAGTCGCAAAAAATTTGCCAATCTACGAACTTTTCTTTCTGCACTGCAGAACTTGCAAACTTGCTAGTCCTACCCTTTAAGTTGCCTTCTGCCTCTTCCGTAGGATTGCTCCGCCTCGCTGTGCCATGTAGCTCAGTGTAGGGTAGCAGCAGACATGGTCCACCGCTTCCTAATGAGAAGGGACATTGTTGAAGGACTTGAAGTTGGGCAACGAAATTGGCTGTATAGTTTTTGCTATGATCCACTACACTACATAGCATAGCGTAGCATGGCACTTTGCTTTGCAAATGTTTTTTGAAGCTTGCTACGCTACATAGCGGGGCGTAGTGTAGCGTAGCAGACTTCATGACTTAGAAAACTTGCTAAATTTTTTCACGCATCCAGAATGTTGCTGCCAACTCCACGCATCATTTCTGAGCAAGCTGTCAGCTGAGAAGACTACTTAGGTAGACAGGCAAGATAATCTGTAAAGCTTGTTCATGTCCAAAGTAGAAAATTTACCTAATTGGCCGGCCTGAATTCAAAGCGTTCTCCTCCCAGAGAATTACCGTAGCGCTGCGCAAATCACAATGCTTAGTGAAGTGAGAATGACCTCTCATTTTTTGGGGTATTTCAGATTGTGCTTACATAATTGGATGATCAAAAATGCCCATACTACATCCATTGTATAAGTAATAGCACTATGGGTGCACAACTAAACTACATCACAATTGAAAAGGAGCTCATGGTAGTGGTGTACACCTTAGAGAAATTCAAGCAGTATATGCTTAGATACCAAGTTTTATGTACATCAACCATAATTGTTATACAATTCTTGATGAACAAACCAATGGTGAGCCCCCATGTCATATTGTGGCTAGTGATTCTTCAAGAGTTTGATCTTACAATGATAGACACAAAGGGAACCAAGAATGTGGTTGCTGACCACTTGTCTTGGTTACGATGGAACAAAAAAGAGGATGAAGGATTGTTATCTAACCAATTTCCAAATGAACTCATCTTTGTCAGTGTTTTTGGTGTCCAAGATCCCAAAATATCCAACTAGTACAATCACATTATCTCCTACCTACTCACCTAGGAGAGGACACATGAATGGAATAATAAGAAGAAATAATAGTTTTTTCACTAGGCCAAACACTTCATGGAAATCAAGGACAACCTTTACAAGAGTTTTCCTAATGGTTTGGTACAATGGTATGTACCTAATGCAAATCAACTTCAAGTCCCCCTAGATGCCCATGAAGGCCCTTAAGGGACCACTATGCTAGGGGAAGAATGATCATTAAAATCCTCATGGCATGATATTATTGGTCAATGATCTTCAAGGATGTCCATCAATTCTTCTATTCGTGGTAGATGGAAGGACTGCAATAGTGGATTCAACCACTAGATCCTTTCAATATTTGGGGGATTGAATTTATGGGATCCATTAACTCCATGTCTAACCAAAAGACATACATAATTGTCACTATTGACTACTACACAAAGTTGGCTANGAAATAACAAAAATACTAACATGCACAATTAGTAAGTTTAGGAAGGACTAGAGCATCAAACTCAAGAATGCTCTTTGGGCTTATTGTTTAGCAAGGAAACTTCCTATTGGTTATTCCCTCTATGAGTTAGTGTACGAGAAAATTTAACTCTTCCTATCCAAACAGAGCTTCATACACTTTCAATGGCTTGTGACCTTAACTTTGATTTAAGTCTAGCCCAAAGAGAAAGACTAATGAATTTAAACATGCTAGATGAAAACCAATTAGTGGTTGTATCCTTGAATAAATTACACAAGGCACACAACAAGCAATTCCATGATCTCAGAATAAGAAAAGTTAAGTTTCAACAAGGATATAAGGTTCTCTACTAGAACCCCATGCACATACCTCATTGGACAAAATCTCAAAAGCTATGGGAGGGATCTTATATTATACATGAAACTTTTCATCTATGGCCATGATGATTTACAATGTTGCTAGCCCAAACAAAAGGTTATTGGTCAACACACAACAAGTAAAACCTTTCATGGAGTCAAGAATAACTAGTAGCAACAACACCTCCACCAATGGTCAAGCATGCCCAATCTTTTGAATCTCCTCTTTCTAACTCAGTTGTGGGGGAGATGGTCATTCATGCTAATATTTTCTAATGGAAACTTAGTTTTTCAACTTTTTTGTTTTGCATCATTCTTTATACATTTTCCATTTTCTTGAGTATTTTACAATTTATTTTATATATTTTTCTTTGTTAAAATTTTCTTGCATATGTTTTCTTCTTTATTACCATCAAGACTTTGGTGTTTGATGTGACTACTAATTATAGAAAGTTTAATTGAAATCTATAGTTTGAATTGATTGCCTAATGACTAGATTTCATCTTTGAATTATGATATCAATTAATGGAACACTGATTTTCTTATGGTATCAAGTAGTGAGCTCACGTCATTCACCCATTCCACATAACTCCATGGTGTTCTCTCATCTTGGAAGCATGAGGTCCTTTCTTGATAATAATTTATAAAAGAATCAATGACCTTGATACTTAACGGGCTTGGAATAAATCAAGTGGAATTGATAAGTGATGAATCATGGTTTTCCAGGCCTTGATATCGGATCCTCGATATTGGGTACGCAATATTGTAGCTTGGATAATAATATCGAATACATGATCTCATGATTCTTGTGTGGGCCTATAAATATAGCATATGGGCACATAGGAAGTGGGAAGTTGGTAAGTCTTAGGGTACAATCGTTTTGTCAGTTTTTTGTTACTTTTCAATTCTTTCCCATGTGNATATTAATTATTATTTATTATTTTCTTAATTAATATTTATTTTATTATCATTTAATATTTCTTTCGTTACATGCAAAATGAGTACGTCTTAATCACAAACATTTAAGTGTGCCTACTTGGTACCCCCAATAGTGTATCTAGTAGTGCTTCGAGTAATGTGTGCTTGGTAATTCCAGAAGTAGTCCACGAAGTCCAAGATGCGTACAGATGATTAAGGGCAAATGCTCATTGCACTTAGGCTAGTTTAGGTTTTGTTTTCCATTGTCTATTAGTTTAATAAAGATTATTTTTTATTATCTCTAGGAGTAGCCTAGTGTTAGGAATCACATCATACACCTCATGCTAGACTAAACCATACATGATAAAGAAAATACTAGTCTAGGTGGGAAGACAACAAATTGCAATCAATGTATAACTATCTAGATGCCACAACTAGTCCGTCTGTAGAGTTCAACTGGATTGTGCGTACACACTCATATTCATATGCTTGAGCATAAGGGTACCTCGCCTCTCATCATTGGCACTGTTGCTGAGGATGGTGCTAGTTATCTAAATTAGTTAAATCATACAAGATCATTGTAACAAAGTATTAACGATATATCTTTTAGAAAAGAAATTAATTTTAATTAAGTCACACACAATTCACAACAATGTCTCTCTCACAAGACTATGATAACGCAACAACTAGTGAGGTAATTCATTGGAGAACCAATGAAATTTTATGATAAAGATGAAGTTTGAAATACTCAATCTTATGTAGGAATCTCATATGTTCATGAATACCCCAATAATACTCAAGGACTCTTATCATCCAACTCAAACACCTTTAATAAGGATGGCACATCCCATAGAATGAGAGGCCCATAAGGCCTAGGACGTTCTCAATGGTTAGCAAGAGTACATCAGGGGATAATTAGGATACTTACAAAAGTCATGATGAGTCTTCCAGTTCTCTCTCTTCCTCTACTCCTTCAACGTTAGGTTGTGACATAGATGACTATTCCTCAAGGAGTCAGCGTAGAAATAAAAATTGAACCCATAGGCAAAATCAGGAATGCCAACACAAACAAACACAACATCGTCCCAACTCAAAAACTCACAACCTACTTAGTAACGATGAACACCTGTTGGCTACTAAGAGCCTAATGCATATAATAGAGGTTATTCAAATATCCCGCAGGCATTGTAAAGAGAGCCTTCTACCCATGCTCGATTTAAACAACTTTTCCAAGTTTTCAGGAGGCTATGATTTAGATTCACAACATCATTTACAAGCCTTCTATGATGTTTGTGCATGGAACAATATTGATAATGGATGGCAAAGACTTAAGCTCTTCCCTATGACACTCATTAACCAAGCAAAATTATGGTATAGGTTGTTAAAACCACAATCAATTCACCATTGGGTAACCATGGTAGAACTCTTCAACAAAAAATATCAAACCTACGTAAGAGTGTCGACCTTGAGGAGACAAATCCAAGAATGGAAACAAGGGCAACATGAGCCATTGGACATGGCCTTAGAGAGATATTATTTTCTATTAAACAACTACCCAAGCCATGGGTTCTCCGAGGAAAGGCTAATGTATCACATCATGGATGGGCTCTATAATGAAACAAGGGAGACCCTAGAGATGTATGCCCAAGGTCAATTATATGAACTACAACCCACCAATTCCAAGAGCTTATGAAGTGGGCAGAAAAAGAAGAAGGAGAAATAGCCTTTGTAATGAAACAAGGGAGACCCTAGGGATGTATGCCCCAGGTCAATTATATGAACTATGAACCCACCAATTCCAAGAGCTTATCAAGTGGGTAGCAAAAGAAGAAGGTGAAATAGCCAAATGGAAGAATGTTGAAAAATCTCAACACAACCAAAATCTTAAAGTAACAAAGGTCCATAAAGAGGAGAAATCAACTCACCTCACAGAGGTGGAATCATCTGTGCCAATATTACAATCACTAGAGGAAATTGAGGCAAAGATTAATAAGATGACAAAATGGGTACATGAGAAATGTGAAGAATATGCAAAAATTATTAGAGGTGGAACCATGTAAGATCACTTTGATACAAAAGACAAATAGAGGATGCCAAACTAAGAAACAAGACAAAAAACCACTCAACAATCGGAAAGAAGGGTTGAGGACAATAAGGATAGGGACTCAACTACCAATCATAAGTATCAATGCAATGTTTGTCTATATGATCACCTTGAAAGTCAATGCCTAGTATTATCACATTTACATGAGCATTAGGGAGGAATGCTACATCCAAATTTCGTACAGAAGTACCATGATCAACCACAATGGCAGAATCCCCAGTCATGGGGGAGGCCACTGCTAGACAATCCATACCCTTCATACTAGCCTAAACCAAGCACTTATTATGTTCAACACCCTATTTGTCCAACTGGATTAACATCCTCTACTTCACCTCATCATTATCAATTGTCAACCCATGTTCTCTTCCACAAGATCACCACCTCATGTTCCTTACACTTCTTGCCCTCAATATTCTCATCCTTTACCTCTTTCTACATCGCCACCAATAGCACCAAACGATTTTGCACCATAGCATCAACCCATGAATGTTACTTATGTTGCCACTATCAACAATAGTGAAGGGCCTCCACAATGTTGAAAGCGTCCTTTCTTTAGGCATGACCATAGGAAGAGATAGCACGGTTTTAAAACCACTACATCCACCAACTCAACATATGCCTAGCACTATGATGCACCTTCTTCCTTGAACTCAACACCTCCCATTACCTTATCTGGGCCACTAATTAACACTCTAACAACCATGAGGCCTAATGAACATAACCATGTAGGGAGACATATAGATCCTTACATCCCATCTTATAGTCACAGGTGCCATAGTGGGTCAACTTCTCATCACATGACCACATATTATAATCTGCACCACTATGCCTACTTTAATTAAGTGTGTGAATCCCAGTTTGGGTACATTCTTTCCACCACATCAAAAGATACCTAGTGGTTTGGATATGACCAGATGCCAATGTTCCCAACATGCATGGATCCAGTTTTTCCATTTATTAATTCTAGTCATGCTCAAAGATTTAGTCATG
>MNCI01024811.1:72274-89722 GCA_015680685.1 Gnetum montanum
GCTCAACATTGTTGATGAATAGCAAATAGTCCCTCCGCCCAACCATACGAATCACAAGCGTCCACTAGCAATCTTGTCGAATTCCATGGACTTAACTCTTAAATGTGCCTATAGACAAAGATGGTGAACTTGAAGGCCATGTGATTGTTGTCTTCTTAACTCTTACTCATGTAGGATTTCATGTATGGTTAACTGTGAGTTCAGGCATAGGATATGCATTTATGTTTATAGTTTTTATATATATATTTAGCCCTAAGTGTTGGTAAAAAATACAAATGATTGATAATTAACTATCCTAGTTATCTAATGGTTCCAAGGCTAACTATCCTAACATAAGTATTTGGGCCCACTTGTTGTACACATCTTGAACTCGTATTAAAACTATTGGGTTACCAATTGACAATTATTGAGTGTACCAAATGGCAACTGCTACGATTACCAAGTGTTAAGCAGTATGCTCAAAGTAGTAAAACTTATGTNTGTACCAAATGGCAACTGCTACGATTACCAAGTGTTAAGCAGTATGCTCAAAGTAGTAAAACTTATGTGTTCATTATTAAATGTATTAATTACTTAGGACAAAAATATAAAGTGCATAAATAACAAAGTGCAAGTAAGAAATATTAATCTATTCCAAGTGTTATAATGAAATGCAAGAATCTGGTCTTTATTGTCGTTCACATCAATGTGTTTAGGTACATGATGCTCGAATAAAGATCTGTACAATTACTTTAGTTCATATTGTGGGCACTCAAAAAATATTTTAACTCTAGGAAAAGAAAACTGCAAGAGTTCGACTATAGTATTGATTTAACGTGTCATAAATGTGGTGGGTACATGCATTTATATAGGCTTGATTGACATCTGTGTCAATGCATTTTCCAATCAACGATACTCATCAATTGCCCACCAAAATCAAACCCATAACTTGGAGGTTTCTAAGTAACAGTTGTACTACTAGGCTAACTTCTTATTATTTGATGTCTTCACTATGACTTAAACCACCAACCTCTTGCCTAACAAGAAAATAAATTAACCACTTGAATTGCCTTCAGCAATTCCTCTCTTACTTTCAAGAAACTAATTATTTTTACATATTATCATATCTACGATGATTGTATTTGTTCCTCTCTTGATCCTACTAGAAGTTAACAAAATTTCTTTTTGTTTTAGAGGATCAACGATGGGAAGCTTTTACCTTTTGTTGTTATTTGTTCATATTTTTTTTATTGAAGCTTTCTAGCTATCTAGCTATCTAGCTATCTTTTGTCTTTAGAAAAAGTTTTCTCCTTCTTTTTACAAGAAACCCTATAGTTAAAAGTGAAAATTCATAAGGGCACTTCTAAACAAGGATAAGCCTTTATCCTTTTCCTACTTTAGAGGGGAGGTTTTCCATTATTGATTATAAGGATGACAACTTGAATAAGGAATCCCCAAAACTATTGATTTTTTTTCTTTAGACTCTCCCTTTGATGATCTATTGTATTTTGAATTTTTTAAATATTATTATTAATTTTTTTGAGGTCAGACACCCCAACAAATGGTTGTAAACATTTTCAGCCTTATCCATCAACACTTGATTAGACATAACAACCTTGAAAGATAAACTTAATATGGTCATACCTTCTACTCTTGGACAAGGCATTAATCATCATAAACCTTTTGTGAACTTGTAATTAGACATACCTTATTATTATTGTTATTGTCATTGTTCCAACCACTTTAGTGGAAGAGTGATGGCTTTCTCTTCACGAAAACAATGGATTATTTTTTGGGTTATTTATGAGGATTTCAATGGTCTTGAACTATCTTTTAAATTCCATCACTATCATGAATGCTCACAAACTTTTTAAATATTTCATAGAGAGACAAGCAATTTACCATCACTCTAAATGCAATTCACTTATAATAACATCTTTAATTAATATCATGGAAAAAGGAGTTAATTTCTGTGCAACTCCATTCACAATCATACATGCCGCCTCTCGTCTAAGTTCAAGGAATACCCATCCTTTCCATAAGAAAACCTTTACGTCTGTATTATTATGCCTTTACTCGCTCAGTAAGGTATTCAAATCCACCCGTGCAGTTTCAAGGACACCATACTGAAAACTGATTAGCTAATTTTGCTTTATTTTCAGCGTAACATGAGGACTCAAAAATATTTTCCTATAAATTCACCATACTCTCCGCGTGGCCTTTTTAATATCAGCAGTTTCATTTCTACCATTACTATCCTCCCTTAAAGACAAAGTTCAAATTTTGATTCAGGCAAGTCTGAACTCTCTGGAAACTTATAATATCAAATCAATGTTCTTTGGACTGGAAACCTCATTGAGAAATTTTGAATACAAACTTTCATTTCTACCATTACCATCCATTACCATCCTGTCTTGAACAGAAAGTTTAAATTTAGAGTCAGGCAAGTCTGCTTCTTTGGAAACTTCCTCGTTCTGATTTAAAACGTTTGAATGCAGAAATAGCCAAGTCCACCTATTTAGAAACTTACAGGATCAAATCAGTTTTCTTTGAAATGGAAAGTTCATTAATAAAAAATGTTCAAATGGAGAGAATTTGAAATAAAGATTACCGTTACCATCATGTGTTGAAGACAAAGTTTAAATTTAGGTTCAGCCAAGTGTACCTCTGAAATTTTCCTCAAAACTATAAGAAAAGCATTCGATAAATTGTCAGAAGTGGGATTTGAACCCACGCCCTCGTTAGAGGACCAGAACTTGAGTCTGGCGCCTTAGACCACTCGGCCGTCCTGACTTGTGACTACCGATTTTTATATTTTACTAATAAACAAGATCATGTTTGCAGGCCACTGCAACCATTATTGTATATTTATATTTCTATCATCAAATCCGCTGAAACTAGTTCGAGGATCTTATATCCAGTTTTATGTTTCAGTGCTATCAAAGAATATGTTCGTGGCTTTCTAACTCTTTGTTGATATACATGGTGTTATAATATATCACTTTAATAATAATCAATAACACCAAAAATGAAGCTTTAATTTGTTGACCTTACTAAGTTTACAATTGCACGGAGATCATAAAAAAATTTCTTTTTTTTACCATCAATCTAGATTTACACATTTATTTTTCCAGAAAATTCTTTACATATTAATGTACCTTCTTAGATTGATATGCAAGTACCTTACTAGTACCTCAATTATCTATTGGAGCTATCATAGACAAAACAAAACCATGGGGAGAAAAAACAATAACTTATTCATGTGATCTCTTTAATAACAGGAAGAACATAATCAAGGTACATATAGTGCATAGAAGCTTGGAAGCAAGGGGTACATCTCCTTCCCATGCACTTCCTTTTTATTCATGAAGTTGATCTACTATTAAAATGTTTATACCATGTCTCAAGGTATTTAAATTAGTAATAAAATGTTTATGATGTGCAAGCAAGAGAAACTCATTTGCCTCAGATAAAAAATATTTATAACATTAACAAAGAAAGTACAAGGGTCTTATCATCAGCCAATAACATTTCAATCATGAAATCCATAAATACAAATATACTAAAATTTACTTGATTTGTTAAAAAAGTAATATTTTGCTTAAAATCTTGAATCCAATGCATGATTTTCTAAGTAACAATAATATTATCTAGTAGAAGGAAACTTTTTCTTAATCTCTAAGTAAGAAATTTAACCTAAACCTTATCTATTGACTTTAAAATATCAATTTGTAGGTAAACCTTAATATTTAGAACTTTTTTTCCAAGTTTTATTGTTAATTGGTGACTTCTTTTTCTAGCTGATTATCTGATGACAACAATGGGAATAATTGCTTAAATTCCTTGATTCTTGATACACTCCCAACCACATAGAAGTTGCATTTTATTAATAAAATTTCAATACATGTCACCCAAAGCATAAATACTAATGTCTATGAGCACATATTACAATTAGAGTCTTCTATTACAATTATAAATTTACCTTGACCCTTTAATTTTCAAGGATAAATTTTTTACTTGCCTTTTGAAGATTAATTTTTGACTAAAATTTTATAAAAAGTGTCAAAGGTTATG
This sequence comes from Gnetum montanum, assembly GCA_015680685.1. Taxonomy (NCBI): domain Eukaryota; kingdom Viridiplantae; phylum Streptophyta; class Gnetopsida; order Gnetales; family Gnetaceae; genus Gnetum; species Gnetum montanum. The sequence continues at coordinate 76,328 of MNCI01024811.1, forward strand.
AATGACTCTCTAACCTTCAAATTCCAAGGTTGCTTAGCCTTCAAACAAAGTAAATTGGAAATATTCAATCAATTATATGAATTAAGAAGTAAAAGTTAATTTAGTTCACTTTGCCTACCTCATTAGCCTTTTTCTAACAAATGTTTGAACATCTTTTGTCATTTTTGTCCAAGGAAATAGGTTGTGAAAGAACTTAACATTTATACATGAAGAAAATTTGGTAAAATATTTTTTGGATATAAGAATGTGATGATCCTTACTAGTAGTGTTAATGATTTTGCGTATTTTGTCAAGCTCAACATTCAAAAAAATATATATTCAATGATCACGTTAATTTTTAACAAATTGGTATGTCTCTCTTTAATCATCATAACTATTACTCTCTACCTACAAAAAATCTTAATTATTTGTATATAAGTATTATGAAATCAAATAAGATAAAAGTTCAAGTATTCAGTTCAACTTGAATGTACATGACACACTAAAACTTACACCGTAGTGTTCACATGACTACAGTGTTGTTAAAACCATAACAAGTATATACATCGAAGTATATCAACATAATTATTTACTATTTCCTGTGACTTTGTGATCCAAATCCATCACGAAACTTCACAGCTACACCAAAATAATTACAACAACTCTATAAATGTAACCACCGCAGATTGCAAATGGAAAATAGCTAAAGTAACTCTCTGTTGCAGAAGTAGAACAAAAATAGTTGAAAATACTCGTGAAATCCTGAACGCGATAATCAAACGGAGGCACGGCTGTTCATCGTCATCATGGAGCGGAATTCAGAGAAATCCAGAAGTCCATCACAATTCCTATCAAACGTGCAAATCATAGTCTGGCAATCTGCAACACCATAAGAATAACGATCATCATGTTGCCAAATTCCAAGAGACTCCAGTACTCTGTGAAGCTCCTCTGCAGATATAAAACCATCGCCATTTGCATCATAAACGTTGAAGGCATCCTTAAGCATGGCTGCCTCTTCTTCAAGATTTTCAGACTCACAGCCAGGCTCTGCATTATTCAGAAAATCCCTGCAAAACGCAACGAATTCATCAAAGCTCAGGCTGCATGTGTTTGATGCTGAGAAACAGGCGACAATATCCTGCATTTCGTGAATCGGCACCGCTTCCATGCCCAGATTTTGCAGAAATGCGTTGATTTCATGTGCGCTCAATCTTCCATCTGCGTCCAGGTCCAGCCGCTCGTATAATCTCCTCTGCAAACGCTTAATCTCCAAAGCATTGCAGGGGTTCTCCATTTAAACGACCGAAATCAATCGATGGATCTAACAACACAAAGAAACCAAAGGTTAAAAGAGCTTTTTCGGCAAACTAAGCCTGCGATCAGGTTAGGAAGTTTGTTATGATCAAATGAGCTGCTGCGTTGCGTATCTATACAAGAAAATTTTTCTTAGAAAAACAAGGAATAATACATCCCGAAAGTTCTTACGCTATTTCTTGGTTGATGATTCAGCAGTCAACAAAACGTTGCTTCGAGTTTGCTCTCCCATTCCACGAATTTCTCGGTCCACGCGCGCTGGGTGATCGGATTATCCTTCACGAGACGTCTTGTCATCGTACTTACTGCTACGGTTGGACAGATAGGACCGGGACTTCTTCAAATCTCCATAAGGGGGATAATAAAACTTGGCAGGTACAACAAAGTCCAAATTTGTTAGCATTGAAAGTTTCAATCCAATAGGAATTGCAGCAACCGCCATATTTACAGAAAGTCGCGTGAAATCGCAGACCTGCGTGTCTTTTCTAGGTCCCACTTAGAATTAGCTCCGAATTTTCAGCTTTTATACGTAGAAATCGATGAAGAGGTTGCTAAGAGTTTACCCATACAGCTCCAGAAAGTTCTAGTTATGGTGTTTCCAAGGTTGGTGCAGGAAGGATATAAGAAGGATACAAGATGAGTGAAATCCTGGGACTACTCAAGGTTAAATAGGGCTTTGTTTTTTTTTTCTTTTTTCTTTCATGAAAAAGTGGATCACAGCTGAAATGTTAATTAATACACAGGGATATATACATGTTTTCTTGATGTGAAGTGTGTTTTGAATATACATGAAACCAGATCACATTCAAATTTGTGAACAATAAAAAGCTAAAACGTAAGAATGTGTTCTTGAAAAATATACCATGCCACATCTTTATCCTTGTGCAAAAGCAACACAGGTTTGAATTTGCGGCAAAGATTCTAGTGTGAAATTTGATTGGATCATGATTGACATGTTGGAGATGATAGCAATGCACATTGAGACCTGCTTTTCTAACAAAGATTGTTGGTTTTTATGAGGTTTATTTTAATTAATGTATATATAAAAATTTATAAATAATACAAATGGGTCTTCTTTGAGATCTTTTAAATAGTCTCATATTTCTAATACGCATTTTCACATTATTAATGTTTTCACATTCTCATCTCACTTGATACATAGAATTTAAGTATAGGTATACAATAAAATATATTGTTAATATAGGTAGCTCATTTGGCTAGTCACCCACTTTGAGTTTATGTGATTGATAATTAATAAAATGGATCATCACAGAGAGCCTCAATGTTCATTCCTACAACGTAGGGTCCTCATAGGGTGATGGATGAGCAAAGGCCTAACTTTTTTCAAGTGGTTGTGCTAAGGCTTAAACCTAGATTTTACGACTTGAGAAACAAACATTGTACCATCACTTCAAATAGTGGTCCATGATTGATAACCAATAACTTCTTTAAAAATATGCAATAGATTCATGCCAATATATCCTCATGATTTTTAAAAATTTAACAAAAATACCATCAAGGTCTACAACTTCATTAGTGTTGTACTTTCAATTTCTTTTAAATAGATTTCATTCATGATTATGATTATGGTGTTTTAAAACCATTGTGGTGTAGGAACACTTGAAGTTGTAATTTCCTACATTTTATCTCCTAAAGAGGCTATAGAGAGTTAGCAATTTGGATTTGATATTTTTTGGAGTCAATGTGCTATTGTATTTACTGCTGGACTGGCAATTGTGTTCTAGATGTGACTTGTAGCTAATCCCAGCAAAGGACTACAAGCCAAGTAGGACCCGTGGCATCTCACAATGGTCCTAACCCTTATTTTTGATGAAAATTCAACCTAGATCAGGAGCTATAAGATTCATGAGACTCTTAAGAGGTCATAGGATGCCCAAAAGATAACCACTTGCACTAATAATGAGGTTGCCTTTATAAAAAGTGGTTGAAAGGGATTGTGACTAGCAATGAGCTTGCACTAATAAAGAAATTTTTTTTCTAGATTTTAGACTTGGTAGGATTGTAGATGAATGCAACCCATAGTAAGTCGTCGTGAGATGCTAGCTACAAGTGGGTGTCAACTATAGTATAAGGATAAAACTAACTAGCTCTTAGGCAATTCTATCAAAGACTTAAGATCATACTAACTACAAAGCCCTAGATATTAGTTTGCAACAATTGAGGTTTGATGAATAGTTCATAAGGTTTATTTATCACATTCTCCATACCTTTCATTACAAGGTTCAACTTGGTGCAAGTGCTCAAATAGCAAAGGGTTACACTAAGAGGATCCCCTATCCTACTATCTTATTACCATGAAAGTAAATAACCTTTATTGGTGCCTTTTCAAGGAAAGAGTTGTCTTCACTTTTTCATGGAGGACCTACATTCCTTTCATAAAATTTTACTTTTCTAAGGTCTAAAAGGGTTTATAGGTATTTAGTAGCATAGTTAATTTTATGGTTAATTAGTGAATTTTTCTTAATCTGATGATAATAATGGGAACAATTACTCAAATTCTGCGATTCTTGATACACTTCCAACCACATATAAGCTACATTTGATCAATAAAATTTAAATACATATAACTCAAAACTTAAATCCTAACATATACAAGCATATATTATAATTTAAAGTATTCTATTACAATTGTAAATTTATCTTCACCATTTTAAATTTTAAGAATAATTTTTTTTCACTTACCTTTTGAAGATTTTTTTTATGAAATTTTAATCAAAAAGGTCCTAAACAACTTTGTAGCCTTCAAATTTCAATGTAAATTGGAAATGCTCAATCAATTATAGGAATGAAGTGAAAGTTAATATAGTTGAATTTAGTTCACCTAGTCTACCTCATTAGCCTTTTCCTATTAAATGTTTAAAAATCTTTTGGCATTCTTGTCCAAGGAAATAAGCCCCAAAAGAATTTAACACATGCATGTAGAAGAAAATTCTATAAAATAATTTTTTGATATGAGAACATGTTGACGGTCACCAATGTTATTGATTTGATGTATTTTTTCAAGCTCAACTTCAATAGAAATCTATGCTATGTTATCAAAGTGGTTTTCTATTTGCATTGATGTTTCATGTTTACATTGTCACAATGATGTTCAATATGTATATGCAATAAATAGCTTACACTAATCATGTGAATTTGACAAGCCAAAAGTATTGTTCAAATTAGCTTATAGTTGGAAACTATATGATTAAATTCCCTTAAAATGTAGACTTTTCCCACATGCATATTATGTGTATGGATTCTCCTACATGCATATTATGTGTTTAGATGTATCATATATACTCGAATGGGTGCTATATAATAAAAAATGAGGTATTTGACTGGGTTAGATGTGTACCACACATTAAAACTTTCTTAATTTTGGCCAAGAGGCCAACCCATCTTGCAGGATGGTGGGTGGGAGGGGGATGAAGTTTGTCAACATCACCATGTGAAAACATTGGTCTTCAAAAAAACAAAAACATTCGCTTATATAAATAAGCTATCTTATATATATCTTTATGAATTGGCCGAGATGATTTTAAATAAGATGATTTTAACCAAGCCCGACTATGGACCAAGTAACAAGATATTTAAAAACAGAGGATGGATGAGTGATTTTGTTTTTAGATATTTTGTTACCTCAACCTTGGTTAAAATCATCTGGGGCCAATTAATAATATATATATATATATAAGATAGTCATAAAGATGATATAAATGTTGATATAATGTAAATCCCAATTATCAACATAAAACTATTTAACCCTATGTACATTTTCCCTCCGTACATCAGGCTTGGTAAGACCATAACTGAACTGTGTGGAGCTGCATATGTAAACTCTCACCAACCTCTGGACGAACTTGTCGCTATTATCTATGATTTTCTACCGTAAGAAACGGTTGATTGGTACAGCAAAATGAAAACAAAAAACAAAAAACGCTTGAAACCTGAAAATTTCGAAGAAATCCTAAGCGGGAAAATTTGTAGCTATAAAAGACACGCAGGTCTGCGATTTTTCACGCGACTTGCTGCATGTCATCTTAGATGGAAAGTTTCAAACCTAACAAGTTTGGACTTTTCTGTGCCTGTCAAGTGTCAAGTTTTATTCTTTTCCTTTATGAAAATTTGAACAAGTCATGGTTTTGTCAGCGTCAAATAGCAGCAGAAAATGCAATGACAAGACGTTCCTGGAGAACAATAATCTACGTAAACACTACCACGAACGAACACAACGATACGTATGTGTTGCGATTGAATCGGTCAGTCAGAACGCGTGGACAGAGAAATTCGTGGAATACTGCTCCATCATCCAAGGAAAACCATGAGAAATTTACGGGTGCATTATTCCTTGTTTTTCTAAGAAAAATTTTCTTGTATGAACACGCAGCGCAGCAGCTCATTTGATCAGAACAAACTTCCTAACCAGATCGCAGGCTTAGTTTGCGGAAAAAGCTCTTTTAACCTTTGGTTTCTTTGTGTTGATGGATCCATCGATTGATTTCGGTCGTTTAAATGGAGAACCCTAGCAATGCTTTGGAGATTAAGCGTTTGCAGAGATTATACGAGCGGCTGGACTTGGACGCAGCGCAAAGGAAATCAACGCATTTCTGCAAAATCCGGGCATGGAAGCGGTGCCGATTCACGAAATGCAAGATATTGTCGCCGGTTTCTCATCATCAAACACATGCAGCCTGAGCTTTGATGAATTGGTTGCGTTTTGCAGGGATTTCCTGAATAATGCAGAGTCTCGCTGTGAGTCTGAAAAACTTGAAGAAGAGGCAGCCATGCTTAAGGATGCCTTCAACGTTTATGATGCAAACGGCGATGGTCTTATATCTCTGCAGAGGAGCTTCACAGAGTACTGGAGCATCTTGGAATTTGGTAACATGATGATCGTTATTATTATGGTGTTGCAGATTGCCAGACTATGATTTGCAGGTTTGATAGGAATTGTGATGGACTTCTGGATTTCTCTGAATTACGCTCCATGATAACGATGAACACCGGTGCCCCCATTTGATTATCGTGTTCAGAGTCCTGCTAATTTTCACTAGTATTTTCGATTATTTTTGTTCTATTTTTACTTTAGGTATTTCGATTTGCAATCCGCGGTGGTTACATTTATGGAATTGTTCTAATTATTTTCGTTTAGTTGTTAAGTTTTGTGATGGGTTTGAATCATAAAGTTCAAGAAAATAACTAACAGTTATGTTGATATAATGTGAATCCCAAGTATCAACAATTTTAGATGAAAAGACAATGTGATGTAAATGTCATTAAACACTCTTTATTAATAATTAAATTCTATTTATTTTATTTGTAATGACTTTCAACCCTACAATAATTGTATAGTCTATTTACAGCTTTGCATTGCACAGACAAACAAAACAATGCCTGTCAATCCACTGGTCATCAATAGATGGAGCTTGTAACGACGGAAAACATCGGCACCTGGAAATACCGACCGAAATTCCGTGTACACAGTTTTAACCACGGATCCGCGTGAGGGCTAAGCTGGAAAAACGAATCCGCGGTGCCCTGAACGGTCTTGTCGATCAGACAGGGACTTACGGGTCAGTAAAAACGATGGTGATTACGGATCGATCGTAAAACGGGAAGACAACGACGTAAACGAATCGGTGCGAGGATAACGCCAAAACGCCGAAAAGATGCTAATCGGGAGAAAAAATCGTGTAATTCGCAAAGATCAAAGATGCCGGATTGGATGTATGCTTGTATGTGTATTACGTTACAATGGGAGAAAACCCCCAACAAATGGATACAAAAAATTATGAGCACAAAACAGCAAGAAAACTGTCTGGACAGAAGTCTGATCTACCTTGTAGGCCCAAACTTAGGTGCAGGAATGGTCAAGCTCTGAAGTCTGCCGATCTTCTGACCGATGGAACTTGCGAACTGGGCGAGACGACTCTGCAATTCCCGTTCTGCTTCTGTGCTTCAGGTAGATCTGCTGTGAGGGCTCAGGCGTGCTGTATTCTGTTCCTGCTAAAGGATGATGCCTGCAGCGATTACCAAAAGGTTGCTCTTGTTTCTCTGTTCAAGGCGATAAGTGTCCCCTTGCTCAGAAAATGCTCTTGTCCTCTTGATCTGCTGCCAACGAAAAGCGATAAGTGCTTTGGTGCTCTGTTAACTTGTCAACTTGCCAACTCCCCGAATTTCCGACCTCTTTTGTATATGTGTCAACTGGGGTATTTATAGGCCACGACACGCGCAACCCTGATGATGTGGGCCTGAATGTCGCGGATCCTGTTAACGCGAATCTTTTAAGTTGCTCTTGTTTCTCTGTTCAAGGAGATAAGTGTCCCCTTGCTCAGAAAATGCTCTTGTCCTCTTGATCTGCTGCCAACGAAAAGCGATAAGTGCTTTGGTGCTCTGTTAACTTGTCAACTTGCCAACTCCCCGAATTTTCGACCTCTTTTGTATATGTGTCAACCGGGGTATTTATAGGCCGCGACACGCGCAACCCTGATGATGTGGGCCCGAATGTCGCGGATCCTGTTGACGTGAATCTTTTAAGTCGAACTGTGACTGCGCACAACACGCTCGTTTGCGTGCTGTGCGTGTGAAGAGCAGGCCCATGATAGGCATGTCTCAGCTGCGTTTGCGCTCATTCGCGTTGTGTTGTGTGTATGAGCGCAGCGCCATTTTGGTGTAACAATAACGCGCTCAAGATTGTTTTACGCTCATCACGCAACTGTGCGTGACGCAGCGTAAATGCAACATACACTCTCCACGTAGTTACGCGCGGTGAGGTGTACTCAAAGTGTATTTTACGCTCATCACGCAGCTGTGCGTGACGAAGCGTAATGAGCGCGCACTTGCATTCTGACCTACGCATGAGCACGCATCGCCGCGTAACGCACGCAAAGACCAGTTGTTGAAGCGCTGTGAGAACAAGTGCCAACCCGTCGTGTTTCTCTGGATTTTGCCTTTAACTGGTCTGGAGCTTATCACGCTCATCACGCTGCCGTGCGTGATAGAGCATAAACTTGTCCTTGGACAAATTTGCCTTGAACTGTCTTTGGAGCTTATCACGCACGTCACGCTGCCGTGCGTGATGGAGCGTAAACTTGTCCTTGGACAAATTTGCCTTTAACTATCTTTGGAGCTTATCACGCTCGTCACGCTGCCGTGCGTGATAGAGCGTAAACTTGTCCTTGGACAAATTTGAGGCGCGTTCTTGCTCAAATTACGAACCTTCGCCTGAGGCCGACCCATAATTTTCACGGTGTTTCAGAGCTCTCTCTTTATCATCTTGTGTCATAACTTCAAGTTTTCAAATCAAGAGTCTTACCACTAGGTTAACACTTTATTCGTATTTGTAAAATTGTACACTTTAAAGCATGACCATTCTAATGATGGAATCACAATCATAACGTTAAGTAAAATATTTGGAGTTGATAGAATATTGCTATAAAGGATCTTCCATTAAACAAAAGTTCTTCCAAAAAACTATCAAAGAAAAAGTCTTGGCCAAAGTTCGGTTGAACACGTCAAGGAAAAAACATTTTTATGTACATTTTGTTTAAGGAAATTTGGTATCTAGTATTCAATAGTATCCTATTCATTTAAGGAATAAAATTGCTAGAGCAAGAATCACCTCTCATCATCTCCTTATTGAGACAAGTCATTGGATTGATTTACCAAGAGAACAATGTATTTGCAAGCTATGTAAACCAAACATAGAAGATGAACATATTTTTTTTATTATGCCCATCTTTAGTCTCCCATTTGATTAAATTATATCATTAATTGTAATTTGTTGATTGCTTTCTTTCAAATTGACCCTATCTGCTTGAGGCATTACATCAATGATGTTTTCCACTTTTTTCAACAATATGTTGAGGCCTTGTAACCATCCAACAAATCCTTTATGATTTCCTAGATGTAATAAAAATTTTCAATTTCCACTGAATCTAATCTTCCAAATGAACGAATAAAATCCCAAAACTTATATCATCAAGATTATATTGTTTGAATTACATTATAATAACGATGCCTTAGAATAGTGTTAAGAGTCTTGGTTTAATCACCCTATTGATAAATTAATAACAAAATAAAAAATAAAAAATTATTTAAAATTTTTGATGAGTCATCATTGTGTCAGCCCCAATATTGGAAACTCGATATCGAGGCTTCAATATTGGATACGTGATATTGGGTCCCAAGAAACGATGTTAGATATTCGATATCGTCTCTTTCATGCTAGCCTATAAATATAACACTTGGATGCACAGTTAGGACATAGTTTTAGTTCTCAGTTTTTGATAGTCTTTCTTAGATTTCGACATTTAAGGTCTATTATTCCCCCGCAATATGATGTTTGTAATTATACAACACCTTTGTTTGAGTGTGATGTACTTGGACATGTTACATGACTAGAAATAAAGATCGAGATTACTTCCATATGTGCCACATTCACTTAGATTTATTATTACGTTAATTATTTAATTATTTAGTATTTTCTTTAGTTAATGTTTCCATTAATTGGTATTTACTATTCTTGTCATTAAGTGGAATGAGTACAACTTAATCCTGAGCGCTTAAGTGTAAGTACCTGGTAATCTAGCAATGTATCGTTTAGCACACCTAATGACACATGCTTGGCAATCTTAGCAGTAGTTATATAAAGTCCAAGGCGTGTACGAACAATTGGGGATGGATACTCATCGCATGTAGGGTAGTTTAGATCTTATTTTCCATTATTCATTAGCTTAGTTAATTTATCTCTTTATTGTCATTAGGAGTAGCATAGAGTTAGACAACATCATATACCTCACTTTGGACTAAATCATATGTGAAAAAGCCTACAACTAGTCCAAGTGGGAAGACAACAAAATGCAATCAAAGCATAACAATCTAAATGTCACCACTAGTCCCATCCACGGAATTTGATTGAATCCTGCGTGAACGCTTGTGATTTGTATGGTTGGACGTAGGGGTACCTCATTGCTCATCATTGGCATCGTTGGCAAGGATGGTACTAGTTATCTAGATTAGTGATATCATACATTATTGTTGTAAAGGTATTAATGATATATCCTTCAAAAAATATTAAATCACACACACCATAAGCCAACAACAATGTCTCTTTCACAAGGAAGCAATAATGCATTGTATAATGAAAACATTCATTAGAGAACTAATGAGACATATTGTGAGGAAAATTAGAGTGACCAACCTTATGCAAGGGTTTCTTATGTTCATGATTATCTTGATGACACTCAAAGACTACATTCACCTAAGGCAAACAACCTTGGAGGAGATGAAATAAGTCTTGGACCAAAGGAGGCCTCAAGGCCTAAGACCTCCTTGAAACCAAGAAAAGATCTTCCTCTTCCCTTTCAATATCTAGTTTTGATGAAGATGAATGTAGGTATGAAGATAAAGCTCCACTAAAGGGTTGGAATAGAAATAAAAATCAAACCTGCAAGAACACTCACAGTCATCAACATGAACATACGCAAAATTGTCACCATCAATCGAATAGGAATTTCCCTCACAACCTGTCTGATGATGATGAACCCTTATTGGCCATTAAAAGCCTCATGCAGATCACAAAGGTAGTTAAGATATCTTGTAAGCATCACAAAGAGAGTTGCCTACCTAGGCTTCATATGAATAATATTCCTAAATTTTCAGAAGGCTATGATTAGGATCTACAACATCATTTACAATCCTTTCATGATGCTTGTGTCTAGTACGACACTAAAAGTGAGTGGCAAAAGCTTAAGCTCTTTCATAGGATACTAATTGATAGAGCTGAAGTGTGGTATAGATCGTTAAAACCAAATTCAATCCAATGATGGTCCACAATGCTAGAACTCTTCAATGAGAAATACTAGACCTATGTAAGGGTGTCCAACTCGAGGAGATAGATCCAAAGATGGAAGCAAGAACAACATGAGCCCTTGGACATGGCCTTAGATAAATATCATTCCCTATTGAATAAGTGCTGAAGCCATGGTTTCTCTAATGAAAGGCAACTCTTCCACATTATAGATGGGCTTCATAATGAAATTAGGAAGACTGTTGGGATGTATGCCTCAAGCCAATTATACGAGCTACAAGCCCATCAGATCTAAGAGCTAATCAAGCGTGTGGCAAAAGAAGAAGGAGAGACATGCAAATGGGAGAATGTTGAGAAATATTAGTGGGATCCAACTCTTCAATAGACATAGGTCCATATCTATGATAAGGTGAAAGAAATCGCTCTCGATAAGGTGATCCTAAAATTGATGAGAGCAGTTACTCTAGTAGTTTATTCTAATTATTAAAGTAGTTATTCTAGCGGTTTATTCTAATTATTAGAGTAGTTACTCTAGCAGTTTATTCTAATTATTAGAGAACTTACTCTAGTGGTTTATTCTAATTATTAGAGTGGTTACTCTAATTATTAGAGTAGTTGCTCCCAAGCCTATAAATACAGTGCCAAAGCGCACAATTGAAGAGGAAAGTCTTGTAGCAGTCAAGTAGCAAAACTCTGGTAGTTTTATTGAAGGTTAGAGTATTTTCCAAGTGCCCTCAGTAGGAGGTCGAAGTGTGGATGGATCTTTATTCAAGCATTGATGTACTTGAACACACCATTGTGTTGGCAATAAAGACGAGCTCTTTGATTCATCCTTGCAGCACTTGAGATTTATTTTCTTACACCTTTCTTTTATTTTATTTTCTTATGCAATTATTTTATTTTATGCACTTTACATTTATGTTATTAGCACAACAATTCATTTTGATCAATTAAGAAAATCGTTAGATTACACAAGCACAAACACTTTATGCATGTGTGTAATGCTTGGTAACCCAGTAACAATTAGCATTTGGTAATCCCAGTAGTGTTACATTGGTTCAAGATGTGTATGGCAACTGGGAATGGACACTGGTGTTAGGATTAGTTAGAATTCAGTTAATGAGTAGTTAAGTTAAATTAGTTACTTAGCAAACTCTCTCCTTCCCTACTAGCGCAGGACATAAAAACATAAAAGGTATAAAAATCATATGCCTCAAGCTTCCTTAACCATACAATTGTGACATATAGGTAAGCTTGGGAAGACAACGATCAACCAACCCATCCTTGTTCTACAAGGGCGCATAAGCACTTAGTCCTTGGAATTTGATTAGATCATGTGTGGAATGCTCGTATTCATATGGTTGGGCATAGGGGTACCTCGCTGCTCATCATTCATGCCATTGCTAGGGACTTAGTTGTTTTTGCGCTAATTAGAACTTAGGAAATCATTCACATCGTTGAAACAAACCCTTAGGATTGGTTGAGAAAATAATAAACAAGGATACATTGCACACTGAATAGACATGTATGTCTCCTTCGTACGAAAGCTTCTCCCGCCTAGGTCTGAAACAGGAAACAATCTGCAGCATAATATACATGATGTTGATTTGTCAATCCCTCAACAAGTTCGAGTGGTATATATTCATCTCGATGAGTATATACCAGACTTCACCTTTACCCCCCATTAATATGAACAACTACATTGGCGAGACTTAGAAGGTAACATAGTGTTACCTCCCAATCGTTTAGTCCCGAGCATGCTTCTTTGTGCTCTCACATGAATTGGCATGCTACACTTACACGTAGAATATGTTGTGCAAGACCATGAATTGAGAGAATCCCGTCCCACAGAGGCACAACATCAAAGGGACTTGCAACAGGAGAGACATCATAAGTCTTTGAAGGGTAAGTGGTCTTAGGATGCCCCACATGTCTTAAGAGAAAATGAGGGTGGTGAACTTACCTCAGCTAGTTTCCTACACAACGATGTTCCTTCCCTTGACTTTGGCCAAGGGGTTGTGTATTAGAACCTTCATTCCACTATTCATAACCCAAGTTTTGATACCCACGAGCACAAAGGATCTGAAAAAGGAACACGAACTCATGATAAACGTGAACATTCTGATCACAATCACGATCAGGGTTGAGAATGCAGAAGAGAAGGTAGCAGACACTGTCATGATGATGGTTCTCTTTCTTCTTCACCTTCATCATATCTTTCACCCTCTCCTTCAATATCCGGACGTGATCATAAAGAAAAAGACCATGGGGATAAAGGTAGGCAA
>MNCI01024813.1:0-29481 GCA_015680685.1 Gnetum montanum
CCACATTGAAAGAACCTAGTTGATGTAATAGACCATGTCGATACGAATAAGATATTGGAACTAACCAAAAATTAACTATTTTTTTAGATATCTTAGCCAATTGATGATTCATCATACCCCAATGACTATATAAAAACTCATCCTCAAGTTAACAGGATAGGATCAAGCTTTCTTTACAGAAAAAATTAGGAAGGATGAGATTTTTGACTGACACTAACTACTGACTAAGTCTAAGTGCCACATTACAAAATTTTATTCAAGTGGATGCATACAAAATGAAAAAGTGACAAAAAGATTAGATAGACTTTGAAGATTGCAAAATTTGCAGAGGTTTTGAAGAATCTGCTGAAGATGATTCTTCTTGTTGCCACTAGTGGTGGTAGATTTTCAACCTTGATTGTTATGTTGATACTTCTCTAGTTATGTGGAACATTTTTGAAGAATGAACTGAAATTTCTTCTCATCGTCCCATAGATCTAGTAAACATGGGATGCTTGAGCTACCATCTTGTATGTGCTACAATTTTTCCATGGGCATATCCTTCATTGTCCCCCTCTTAGCTTCATTTTCATACCTAGAAAGAGACCTTCTTCCTTTGAAATTTCTTTAGCATCAACTGTAGCCACCAAAGGATAAACATTAGTTTTGGTAAATTTTAATTAATAATTAACCCTTTTTGGATCCCTTAGTTTTTTTAAGCACAAGGTTATGATAGCCTACTATGCCCAAGGATATGAGGCAACTAAAATCATCAAGCTATGCACATTAGTTTGATCAATTACTATTAGTTACCATGATGTTCAAAAATAGGATGTTAGAAAAATTTCAAAATTTCGAAGTGGACATGCCTAGCCCCCATGACTAATAAGCATACCTCTAAAAGCACACAAGTTTTTAAACAATTGAAACCAAAGGTCTAATTTAGAACATGACCAAGAAATATTGGACGTGAAGTATATTTTCACAAAAAAATAGGAAAAAGTAAAAACAAAATTGAAAGTGATGAGAAGTAGTCCCAAAATTATGCATAAATTTAGAGAAATTTTCATTGATGTTCAAGAAGATGTGAAGGTTAGTTCAAAGCCATGATCAACAAAAGTTATGCAAGTGGGTCCTTCCCAAAGTCGGCTCTTGCCATAATGCCCTTACATAACCACTTCTATAGATGTCCATGGGAATTTAAGAAATTAAATGTAGACCATGCCTTTAGTGCAACAACATAAAACTACTATGGTTGGGATGTTGTACTATACTACATGAAACGAAAAGGCTCATAATCGCATGAAATAGTGAGGTGAATAATGGAATGAGAAGGAATTGCAGAGATAGGGATGTAAGGTACTTGACCATGTCGACAATAGGTTTTTGTGAAAAATGTGATTAAAATGATAAAAATACCTATCTTTCCAAGTTCATACCAAGTCCATACCATAAACAGGAACCTCACATTGATGTGTTTCTTCCTATCAACCACCATGAGTCGACAACCACCTCTAAGAATAATCATCTCTCCAAAAAGAGAAGGAGGAAAGGGCCTTAGTTAGAGGGGCACCTTTAGGCATGGGTAACATGTCATTCTAGCCCCATAACCAATGCTTGTAGCCCATTATTGTGTCTAAAGGATGTGCTTTAAATTATTATTATTATTATTATTATTTTCTTTTTTCTTTTTTTGGTTTTTTTGAATATATGGGAACCACACCATGCAAATACGTTTAGCTTCCTATTATTGGTTAATGAAGGAGTGATGATACATTCCAAGAGGAGTCACAAATCACATGAATGAAGATAAAAAGAAAACACAACAAGTCCCCTTAAGGTCACACACTTACCATCCTTGCTTGGTCATTTTCTCTTTCTTCAAGGTACAATGATCATTGAATAATTTTAGTTTCATTAAATAAGAACCAAACTATTTCTATGAAAAAGACCTTTTATTGAAAGGACTGGATGGATGGATGGATGAGGTGGTCTCACTACTTTACACAATTACTTACCCAATCATCTTGATAGTATAGCACAAAAACCCAACACATAACATTGATTTTTGCATCATGACATGGCAATATTATTAAGGAAAATATAAAAGACGTTCATAAAACATAAAATAAATGACTTAAGAAAAGAGAAAAATATAAAGAAAAGAAAAATATTAAGAAATGAAAAACATATTAAGAATTAGAAAGTTTTGGAAGAAATAGGAAAATGATAAGAAATTGTAAAACTAAAAAGGTAAAAAACACTTATTAGTTCTTGAACCAAGATGGAGCATCTCCCCCATGAATAATCTTATAGCTACACATTTAGGAGATGGACTACACAATTCCCTAGTTATACACCACTGGTTTCCCATCTATCACTATTATTGATTACTTGATCCTTAGCCGTGTTATGGATTGTGTTAATATTTTTAATTTTCAGCCCACAACTACATCCTTTACTATTAGTAGTAATGCATGGATTCTTTTGTCTCTCCACAATGCTAGATTCATCACTTCTATTAGGTGTTGGAGTAACGATGGATGTTGACCTTTACGTAGGATTGGATGGCATTGGTTTTGCACTTGATTAGAATTGTGCTAGTTTGGATGAGTTAGTAGGTCCATAAGTGTTGTGCTTATGCATGGAAACCACTTTAAAGTAAGGGTGTTTCTAAGATTAAGGTGGTGATCTATTGGCATTATCACTTTTTTGTATGGTCGCAACACAAGTGGCATTCTCTCATTGGTGTCATGGTGCTAAACCTTCCTATGTTGTTGGTGGTGACATATGGTGAAGGGAAGTATTAAAATATTGAGGATATGATGAAGGATGAGAGGTGTGAGGTGGTGATCCTTTAGAAGATGTCATGGCATAATGATATTCAAGAGAGTGGTAGCAATGATTTGAACTAGAGGACATAGAACTAGTTGGAGAAATAGGTTGTTGAACACAATATTTGTATGGTTTTGGCTGATAGTAAAGGTAGGGATGGCTTGGTGATGGCTTCCCCCATGACTCTAGGCTTTGCCACTATAGTTGATNCAGCCAAAACCATACAAATATTGTGTTCAACAACCTATTTCTCCAACTAGTTCTATGTCCTCTAGTTCAAATCATTGCTACCACTCTCTTGAATATCATTATGCCATGACATCTTCTAAAGGATCACCACCTCACACCTCTCATCCTTCATCATATCCTCAATATTTTAATACTTCCCTTCACCATANTATTTGGTAATAGCCCTCTAGATGGTCATATAGGTAGATGTCACATCCATCATATTATTTGGTGGTTGAGTCTATAGCCTCTTCTTCTATAGCCATTTTCCCTACTTGGCGATAAGTGTTCCTAGCTATTTCTTGGTTCTTCTTCCTCTATTTATTGTGATTTCCTAATTCATTTTGTGTTACCTTCTCCTCTATATTTTCTACAAAAGTTGTAGCTTTTTCATTTATTCACTCGGACAATATATCTAGCCTTGCCTAGAGTTCATCAAGAGATTGTTGGAGTGGCAAGGTTTATTGTGAAATCACCTAATCAAGAGTTGCCTCTTTTTCCTCATCGTAGATATGGATCCTCTTCTTTTGAAGAGTTGGTTCTTGATGTTATTTCTCAACATTCTCTTGTTTACATAACTCTCCTTCTTCTTTTACCATCTACCCAATTATCCTTTGTACTTGATGGAATTTTAATTTGTATAATTGATCTTGAGCATACATCCCAAGGGTCTCCCTTGTTTCATTACAAAGCCCATCTATGCTATGGAAAAGTTACTCTTTTTGAGAGAAATCATGGTTAAGATATCTATGTGGTAGAAAATAGTATCTATCCAAGGCCACATCCATAGGTTCATGATTTTCTTTCTTCCACCTTGGGATTTTTTTTCTTAGGTTGGACACTCTTGCATAGGTTTGGTATTTTCCATTGAAAATTTCTACCATTGTGGACAATTGGTGGATGGAACTTGGTTGCAATGATTTATACCAACTTTCAACTTCATCTATTAGTGTCCTAGGAAAGAGCTTAAGCTTTTGCCACTTATTTCTAATATTTTGCAAGGCATAGGCATCATGGAAGGCTTGTAAATAATGTTGTTAATCAAAATCACAGCCTCCCATAAATTTAGGGATATTATTATATCAAGCCTTTTTATGTAATTTTCCTTACGATGCTTATGGGGTATCTTAACTACCTCTATGATCTGCATCAAGATCTTAGTGGCCAAGAAGGGTTCATTGTCATCGAATGTGGCATGGTAAAAATTTCTATTTTTGTTTGGCCAATTGTGACAGTTTTGGTTGTGTTCATGTTGAGGTCTTTGATTTTTCCTATGGTTTTGATTTCTACCCTCATTTTGACCCCATAGTGGAACTTTGTCTCTATACCTATGTTGATCTTTGTTAGAACTAGACGTTGAAGAAGAAGAGGAAGATGAGGAACTAGGAGGATTGCCATGGCTTCAATGGTGTTCCCCATAGTCCCTTAATTTATCTTTTTCAAGTTTTGAGGTCTTAGGCCTTCAGGCCTCCCTTGGTCTAGGACTTACTTCATCTCCTCTAGGATTTTCTACCTTAGTTGAATGTAGTCTTTGGGTGTTGTCACAGTGGTCATGAACATACGAAACCCCTGCATGAGTTTTATCACTCTGATCTTCTTCAACATATATCTTGTTAGTTCTCCAATGAATGTTGTCTCCATATGATGCATTATCAATTCCTTGTGAAAGATACATTGTTGTTGGTGTATGATGTGTGTGAATTATTTTTTCCAAAGATAGTTTGTTAATGAATTTAGAGTGATCATGTATGATATAAATAATCTAGATAACTAGCACCATCCCTAGCAATGACATCAATGATGAGCGACCAGTTACCCCTACGTCCAACCATATGAATCACAAGTGCTCACGCATAATATGATTAAATCCATGGATGGGACTAGTTACGGCATCTAGATCATTATGCCTTGATCACAATTCACTATCTTCCCACTTGGACTACTGGTAGCTTTGTCACATATGGTTTAGTCTAGAGTGAGGCATATGATTCTTGATGTTGTTTCAGGCTTGTGCTACTCCTAACAATTATAAAGAAATCAATTACTTAATCTAATTAACAATATAAAGATAAAGTCTAAATTATCCTATGGGTGATGAGTGTTTGTTCTCATCTTGTCGTACACATCCTAAACCCATGTATCCACTATTGGGATTACCATGCACTATGCTATTGGGTGAACTAAACAATAATGCTACTATGATTACCAAGTGAATGCATGTTTACACTCAAAACTGGTTGTGCTCATTCCACCAATTTGTTAACATGCATGGAAACATAAATATTAACTAAGTACATGGAATATAAATTTGATTAAAGTAAATTTAATCTAAGTCAAAGTGCTATAATGAATAAGAATCAATATCAATCTTATTGGCATTCATGGAATGTGTCCAAGTACATTACCACTCAAATAAGACATTGTACAACTAACTTAGATCCAAACTACAGGCACTCACTGATTTTTCTCTATGATTACAAAATAAAATTGTAAGAGTTTGGCTACTCTATTGAAAAAATAATTCCAATACATCACAAGAGCACACATATTTTTAGGAAAAAATAGACACTGCATCGATGGGGCCACCTTGATGCAATAGACTACGTCAATGGGGCCACATCAACAAGGCCTAGTTGATGCAATAGACTGCGTCAATGGGTCCTAGTCAATGCAATAGACCATGTCAATGGGGCCTAGTTGACAGAGGTAATATATTCGGGCTAAGATATTGTAGCCAAGATATTAGGGCTAAAATATTAAAACCAACCAAAAAATGACTTTTTTTCAAATATCCCAGCCAACTAATGATCCATAAAAAATGGAGCTAATAATATGTCACACCTAATCCATTGTAATCAAGTTTAGTTTATTTTTGTTTATCGATTGAAATAGAGACATTTTGAAACCAAGAAACTTTTCATAAAAACTGGCAACTTTTATACTTTCCAAACTCTCTATAGAAAGACAAAGCATCCCTTTATGTTTTATCATGTGGCAAAGTAATAAATATTGTGTGAAAATATTTATTTTTTATTATACAGCAAAGTAAGGAATGCCTTGTAATTCAAACAATATAGAAGAAAAATGGTTTTAACATATATCCATGAAAAAAGAATATATAAACTAAATCTTAAAAAAAGAAATGATACACATAATAGTAAATATTTATGTGTGATGAAAGTGATAGCATTCCACCATTGGTTTGTGATGAACCCAGCTAATTGACCAAGCAACAATTTCCTAAGGAGAGAGAGAAAAAAGAAAAAGAGTGGTGTAAGCCTTACTATGAAGACAAGGAGGACTTGAGCAGAGGAATCTCTAAATGGGCATCATAATCAATGCTCACATCATTTGGCATATCCTTTCAATCAAACTCTCATTAACTATGTCATGTCACTTATTTTAGTTTAGCATTCACAGCTAATTCTTAAACTACCAAGCATAAAGGTTTGGAACCCTGGGGAAGTCTCCTCTTGGTCAACAACTTCTTGGTCTCAAATTTGATCAACCTAGCCAAAATTTGCCTATGTTAGTAGCTAGCTACCTTTTTGATATTGGTAAGATAGATAGACGGACCTACACCTTGATTCAAGTTTCCACATGGCATACCTCTAAGTGACCTCATAGCGCAATGGGCCTCTATATTCACAGATTGGTTTGATAACATGGAGTACTATTTGGATTGTTATGGCATGTCTGACATAGTGCATGGTGTTGCCAAGATGAAGTGAATAGGATTCACCAAGAAATATTCATAGAGTGTTCAACAAAACTTAGGGCATCTAGATGAACCACCCATCACTCAGTGGGCAATCATGAAGTAGAAAAAGACTTTCCCACCTACTATTATCTCTACTATTGTCTTTGCTACTACGACTATTAATCTTAGTGCTTGCTCTACATATGTATATCATAGTTAATTTTATGTTATATATCTCAAAATAAAGCAAAACAAGACACATACCCTCAAACTTAGCAGTGGTAGCATCGACACAGAGAAAGTCCCTGGCGTGAATTGTTGTGACGATGAGCAGTGGCCTAAGTAGCCAAAACCCCATTGCCATCAACATGGCGATCAGAAGAACCAAAGAACACGAGTACCATAGTAGAGTAGACTCTTGTAGCAAGAAAAAGAAAAGCAAACACAAAGCTATGTAACTGTCATTGTCATCCATAGAGCTGAAGCTCACCAAAATTTATTGAAATGGAAGGTGCAAATCAAAGATCGTCGCTCTAGAAATAACGTCTTCATAAATAAGTAAGCAAGAGAAGAGTAGAGCAAAGCATAAGCATACATTTAATATGAGAAGAAGAAGAATAGGACAGAATGCCTTCTTATATAGATAATGCTAGGGTCCCATTGGCATGCACGTTGTTGCTTCTCCTGCTGTTGTTGGCATTGGCATTGGTCAAGTCGTTGTCGTCGGTCTACCTTCTTCATTTTGATCCTTATATTTACCTTCATTGTTTCCAAAAATATTTTAGTTCCCTTTCCTCTCCTTTTTTTTTCTTGTACATGAACACAAACAAAGTGATTTCAATGACAATAATGAAAAGGAAAGGAACTTTAGGGTTTTTCACAAAAATCACATTAATTTGCCATCCATTTTGCAGCAAGTAGAACATCTGATTCCAAATAGCAATGACCATCCAAGAATTGAATTTTCAAAACTTGCCAAGAATTTGATATGGTGATGTCTAAAAAATCCACAAAGTTGAAGCTATGTAGATGAACATTTGTCTCCTACAAACGCAGCTGTTGCGAAAGTGGAAATGGAGAGTGGAATAGGAGTAGTTCTCTGTGTGCAGTCCATTTGAAGCAGAAACAACAAGAAAATGGCATGATGGTTTGGCCATGGCTATGGACTTGGAAAGTGCTTACTAAAACCCTATCGATGATCTTCTTGGCAGAGAACAATCTAAGAACCAAACTCAATTAAATTGGATTTTGTATGTCATGCTTCATTCGATAAAATTTCTCCATCGATATTCTAGTTAGGAAACCATGGTAAAGATAGTAAGAAATTAATACATAAAATGAATTTTAAAAAATAACCTAACATCTAGTTACTTAATTTTTAATTTATATTTCCGAATGTTACACTGTTTAAATAATTTTTAAAGATGGTATATGTAGCAAATTGGAATGGTTGGTAGGTTAATTGGTATATGCACATTGCATATGGTATTTCTTCCTGAATTTAAGCTATATATTGCAAATGTAAATGGTTTGATTTAAACATGATATGGTAGGTCCATGGATAAATTTTGTTGGCTTATTAATCAAGCTTATGATTTTCTAAACATAACCTATTCATTTCTTGTAGGAGTAACTAATTAAGTGATATAATTATTATCTTATCTTGTCTTAATAAAAAGGAGTTGACTAAATTAATTAAAAAGGGGATAGGGGTATTGGACCCTGAAATAATTGAAACAAAGGTACACCTTAGTGTTGGCAGTGGTCTTGGTTGCTTGACTATTATTGTTACTACTTTTGAAAGCTGAAACGAATCTAGTAGTACCTTTATATTACCTACTTGCTTCTAGGGTTATTTATGGTCTAGGAAACTTTTTTCCTAGAGCCTATGGTATTAATACTATTCAAGGGTGAGAAAAATTAGGATATACTTTCTTGAAATTGACAAATCATGTTGTGAATTACTTACATTCAATGTTGAACACTTGCACTATGTTTTACAGCCCTTGATGATCTACCATTTCCTTAACCAAGTTCTCTACAATGGCTCACTAAGTTTTAAATCTTGCCTTCAGAACCTCAAGCTCCACATTAGCTATTTTTAGTTTTTGAGTGGTCTCTTTGTAGAGCTTGAAATAAGCCTCATACAAGAGGTATGAGCTAACTACTTGCTTTTCAAGTTCTAACTACAGTCATCCAGCAACTAACATTACCACGTTTACATAGCAAAGGTTGGTAACCTTCATATACCATGTTATCTCTTCAATTTGTAGCTTCTTCAAGTAGATCTCTACTTTATTGTAGATATTGAGTATATTAAATATGGGTTTTCAAGTATCATCATGTTGCTAGAGCTACTAGAGAGCATCATTCATCTTCATCATGGCCAATTAGATCTTATTTTCATAAACTTTAAATATGCTCACCTAGTCTCTATAATGAATTTTCACCTCCTCGTACTTTAGGGTCTCATTTTTCCAAGAAGCAATCTTGATGGCTAACTTTTATCTTATGGCACATACCTTTTGCATTAAGAAATTTTTTATTTTAACTCTAAAGTATCTAACATCTAGGTTCACCTCTAGAAAATTTTTCCTAGTGGTACTTCAAGTATGCCTATAGTTGTTATTTTTGCATCTTCATCTTAAGTGATGAATCAGGTTTTGACTAGCTCTGATATCAAATATTTGATATGAGAGGCTTGATATCTGATAGTTGATATTAGAGTCCAGGATGCAATGTCGAGGATCTAATATAGTAGGGTATATGTCAAGTTATAAATATAGTGCTTGGGCTCATGATTTTAAGATAGTTTTTATCATAACATAGTGAAGCTCTTGTAGTTTTTTTTCTCTAGAGTTAGAATATTTTCTGAGTCTAAGTGTATATGTATGTTTGTTCGAGAACTGATGTACTTGAGCACAGCAGTGTGACGAGAATAAAAATGAACCCTTTTGAAAATCCTTACAGTATTGAGAATATATTAATGTTTCCTTTTATACATTTGATATTCATGCACTTTACTTTAATGCATTTTCATTAAGCAATCAATTTTTAGTTGTTAATGAACACAAGCACAACCACTTTGAGCATACATGTAGCATTGCTAACCCAAAAATAGTTAACGTTTGGTAACCTAGTACTGCTACATGCATTTAGAATGTGTTTGAAGAGTGGAAATGAGTACTTGTGTTAGGCCAGCTAGGCAATAAATGAATTACATCTTAAATTACTCTACCTTTCATTCTGGTTCTAGGCAATTAAGCTTACAAAATATAAAATGATAAAAATCACATACCTCAATTGCAGTTAACCATATACTTATACTGCACAAGTGGAACTGAGAAGACAATAATCATTTCAATTAGATTTCACTTCCTTGAAACTATTGTACTTAAGAAATAAAGGTTTGCGAAGTTTTACTAGATTGCACATGAATACTTGTGATTCATATGGTTGGGCATAGGGGTACCTAGCCACTCATCATTGGCATTGTATTGACCTAAATCGTCGGTGTGAGGCTAGAAGGGAAATAGACACCGAAAGATCATTGGGAAGCCATAGCTTACCCTGCCTTCGCCTGAGGGCAAGCTAGAAAAGTAAATGAAGGTAGAGTGCCTTGGATGGTCTACATGCAAATCAACCAAGGACTTCCACGAGCGTAAGCTACAGCTAGCATTGGGGTTATCATAAAAGATGTAAAAGGGATGTAAACGGAATGCAAACAGTGACACAAAATGTAAACAGAGCGTATTGAATTATAAATAAAGCATAAACAAAGCTACATTGTAAACAAATTATAAATAGAACTAAACAATTTAAATGGAAGGCAATGAACTGTATTATATTATTTAATAAAAAAGGTATGCATCGGTCAAATTGTAGTTGCACGTGTGGATGGCAGGTCAAGCACTAAGCCTCGGGATGATGTCTGAAGTGATGATACGATGATGTGATGTGATGAACGTGAGAAATGCTTATATGCCAACAGTCAAGTGTGTCGAGTGCCCAAGGATTGCAGGTTCTATCCTCTCTTAGAATTTCCAATCTGGGCAAGACCTCCCCTGATTTATGTGAATTGACAGGGTATTTATAGCGTTGGGCCAAGCTTTGGCATAGAATTCTAGAATGGAATCAATGGCTAGGAGATGAAAGGAAAGCGGATCTAGTGAGTTTGGATGTGTGCTAGGGAGAGTTGGATGTGTGTTAGACGGTTGTGCATGAGTTGGATGTGTGTCAACAAGCTACATTCTTGACCAGGTACATCACTTTTTACAATTCATGGGTTATTCAAGCCCATGAAAGTACATTTAATTTAGATTGTGAGGGCTTGACTATCCCACAAATAAAGATTTACAATGAAATGTACAAGGAAAATTCAACCCCTGCTCACTTGACCATGGACCAACTACTCTAGGATGTTTGAGGCATCTTTGTTTGACGAGGGCTTCAAACGTGAGTTGTCTGGGCTTCCATGTGTCTTTAGCGTGCATTTGAAGTGCTTTTGTCGAGGCATGAATAGTGTTTACGTTGATGAATAATGTTCATGCAATGAATAGTGTTCACGTGATGAATAGTGTTCATGTTGATCAATAGTGTTCACGTAATGAATAGTGGTTACACTGATGAATAGTGTTCACATGATGAATAGTGGCCATGCTGATCCTTACACTGTGCAGTGTAAGAAAATGTAGCCCCAGCGTAATCAATTGAAAATACTTATTTAAGGCCCAAATTTTGATTTTCTAGAAACTTGGAGCTACTGGGAACCTTGGTGAAGGTCATGGGGGGTACTTGTGCTTGATTTTGGCCTATTTTGACTCAATTTCAGGGCTCCAAAAGTTGGTGACGCTGATCCTTACGCTGTGCAGCATAAGCATAGTGTACTTAGCTAAAATTGCACTTTTTGACCTTGAAATTGATGATTCTTAACACCGACACTTGCCATTGTGATCTGTGGGCCCCAAGGTGACCTTTCATGCTCCATGGTGGGCTGCTTGAAGCCATTTCAGAGGCTTTGAAGTTTTCTGGAAGTGTTGCTGAAATTTTTTATGGTGTTTCATTGGCCCCTCTTTGTTGACACCTGGAGGAATCCACCCGAGAGGTATCAACAAAGAAGTAAAAAGCACTATGAATAACAAAGCATCAAACATTAACTATCAGCCTTTGGCCAGATGTCATCGCACCATTTTCAAAAGTACATGGGATTGGGATTGGGGGAATGTAGTTCAAGATGCAAGGGGATTGGTTGTAACTAGAGGAAGCCAAGAGTTGGTCAATGGTGATGATTGTTGTTGGAATTGGGAGAGTAATGCTCTCACGTGAATAAGTTATATCATTGGTCCTTGTCAATAGCCAGGTTTTTAGTAGACTCGGAACTGAGACATAGGAGGTGCATTCTTTGGAGAAATGAGACTCTTAAAGAGTGTTTACAGGGCTCATTGTGAACAGCCAAAGCCACGCAATGATGCGCAACATGGTCTCTTTGAGACATAAGTGTAACTATTTTTTCAAGACAATTGCCTTCTCACCTAGGGCTTGTATGAGAATGGCCAATAGTCTTTTGTTTATGATGTCAACGGGGTTATGAAGACCTTTTTCCATGCATTTTGCTCTTTGACACTTTTGTTTTCTTTTTCTTGTTTTTCTTGTTTGTTTCTTCTTTTCTTTTCTTTTTCTTCTTGTTCTTTCTTTTTTTTCTTTTATTTTTTTCTTTTCTTGGTCTTTTTGAAAGAGCTTTCTTTTTGTGCTATGCTCGTATTTGAGCACTTGCATTTTATATCATGCATTGTGTACTATGTTTTGCGTTGCGACTACTTAGGGAGTTACAGTATGAAACAGTCTATCAAGAATTTTGAGATGAGTGGAATGTATCAAGGGGGATGTAATTGAATAGGATAAGGGAGCATGATGGGGAATAGGGAATGTGTTAGGAGTTATGAATGTACTTATGAACAGATTGATTAACCAAGTCACATGCATCAAGAAAAATGTGATACCTTGTTATCATGATGAAGTGCATCTATGCACGAACACCTCAGAAGTGTCATCCTGCAAACACAACTCGAAGAAGACAAGAAAATCACAAATGAAATAGTCAGCTAAACACTTTAAACAAGGATATGTTGTTACCACGTGCAATTTTCAAAGTAGATAGAATCATGAACAACATCAGTTTCATTAGGACCCATGAGATGAATCATGCAACAAGTCTTTATGGAACATGAACAGCTGATTGCAGCAACACATCTTTTGAAGTTTTTCCTCATCGTTAATGATGTCACCAGTTTATAGTCTTAGCAGAACATTGTGGATTAGTTTCACATAATAAGCTCTTAAACAGTGCTAGTTTAGCATCATGGAGGATGGTGAATTGCTAGTTTATAGTCATAGTAGACTATGAAGAGGAAAACTAGTTTATAGTCTTAGGGGAGTCTGTCTGCTAGTTTCATGTCATGGTGGATGGATGTAGCAGTTTAGTGTCATACCGGATAGAAATCTATGGTATCATTTTTAAGTCATAATGTCAGGACTACTTTGTGGTATTAGTTTTAAGTCATGATGCCAGAACTACTTTGTGGTATCAATTTTAAGTCATGATGCCAGGACTACTCTATGATATCAGTTTTAAGTCATGATGCCAGGACTACTCTGTGGTATTATTTTTAAGTCATGATGCCAGAACTACTCTGTGGTATCAATTTTAAGTCATGATGCCAGGACTACTCTATGATATCATTTTTAAGTCATGATGCCAGGACTATTCTACAATATGAATTTTAAGTCATGATGCTAGGACTATTCTGTGGTATCAATTTTAAGTCATGATGTTAGGACTACTCTGTGGTATCAGTTTTAAGTCATGACGCTAGGACTACTCTGTGGTATCAGTTTTAAGTCATGATGCTAGGACTACTCTGTGATATCAGTTTTAAGTCATGATGTCAAGACTATTCTGTGCCAGTTTATAGTCATAGTGGATTGATGCTTACCTTGCTTATGTAAAGTGTGATGCTGCATGCATGGTCATGGTACGTACCCATGAGATCCTGCAAAAATGGACTAGGCAGAAAACAACATCAAGTGACACCTATCGTACATAGAGTTAGAATGTATGAATGAAAGAAAAGCAATGCAAAAAGTGATAGTTTTAGGTCTTTTTGGACCATATGCTAGTTTAAGGCCTTTTTGGGCCATGTTTTTTTGTAGTTTTATGTTTTTATGTTTGATTTTTTTTCAAATGCAATGGGTAAAATAAGTTAACAAATGTGTAAACAAAGAAAAATGTGTGATCTAAGTGAGCAGGAAAAATATAAACATAAAGGCTAGTGTGATGTAAACAAAATTCAAAAATGCATATCAAAGGGGGGTGGGTAGAAGGTAGGCAAGCATCAAGCACATTTTCAGCTAAGGAAGAGTCTTGGTCATGTAGTTGCTTCCTAACTAGGCATGGATTAAGGAGCATGCAAGGTTTAGGATCCTCTGGGGAGTTTTTGGCTTCAACCACTTGTTTGGGTGTGTTACCCTTAAGCATTGCGTTGGTTGTCATAGTTGTATCATTAAGAAACTCTTCTTCCAAAACTTACACCATGCCTATGTCATGGCTAGTCGAAGAGGAAACGTTATTACCATGGATGATAACTTGACCACCTTCGTATGGAAGGTGGATTTCTTAGTGGATGGGAGAGGAGATGGCCCTTAGTTGAGCTAGCCAAGGCCTACCTAGAATCATGTGAAAACCTGGCATCTCCTCTATGATAGTGAAATCTATGCTAGTGGGGAATTGTTGTTCCACTACAAAGGCTAAGTTGATTGTACCCTTGACTGTGACATGTGATCCATTGAAGGATTTTAGACATGTGGTTTTGGTTGGCCTGATTTCATCTACGAGGCCTAGCTTGTCGATGATGGAGTACAAGACTACATTCATTGTTGTACCATCGTCAACATGCACTCTGCAAATGGTGCACTACCCAAAATGAATGCTAATGGATAGTGGAGCTATAGTTACTTCCCTTTGTTTGGGGTTGACATTAATTGCATCATCGCGAAAGGCTAAGGTTGTTGAACCTAATTCTTGTGGTGTGGGAGGCAACATTGTTGCAGATATGGAAGCCTCATTTGTAGGGATGTCCTCCATAATAGAAATGGAGGCTAAGACCTAGGCCAATGTTTGGCAGTGAGCAGGTGAGGTCCTGACTAGATCATATAAGCTAAATGTTGTGTTCTTTTTCTTGAGCATTTCCTTTACCTGGGTTAGTGCAGCTATGAAGTCCTTGTCATTAGCCATTGTGTTGGCTTTGACTTCCTCCGTGAAGCTTGAGAGATAGACCTCTCGGGAGGGGGACTTATGCTTGGTTTGCTTAGGGGTAGGGCCCCCAGTGTTCAGTTGTTGTTTGCTAGTTGTGGCCTTTGCTTCATCCATTGGAGTTGCGAGGTGCTTGTTTGTCCTCTTGCATTTCCATTTGGTGGGCCTACCTAGGTTGCTAGTGGGGTCAACCCTTGGAGGAGGAGGGATTGAGATGTTGCCCACTATTGGGCTTCGAGTAGGTGAGGAACCATCTCGTTGTGGCACTCTTATGAAGAAATGTTGCTTAGTGGTTTTTTTTGCTACGTCATGCCAGTTTAACATCTTAGTGGATGATTCATGCCAGTTTAACATCTTAGCAGACTAATGTTGTGAAGCCTTGACCACAAAGGATGTTGTAGGTGCCTGGGATGACACCTTGATAACATAGGGATGCCTCTTGTTTATGGAGGCTGGGGGAATCCTTACCTTGCTGAGAGGCATATGGATCACAAAATGTTTTTACATAGGTTTGGGATTGCCACCTATGCTAATTGAGTTTATGACATAGGAGGCATCATCTGTGTTGGATTGACTTACTGTGTCAATCACTCATTGACCTTGTTCTATCATTCCCTGCAGGTCATCTTGCAAGGCATGGCAGTTGTCTATACGGTGACCAGCCATTTGATGGTAATGAAAATATTGGTCCAATTTAAAATGTTGTGGGACCAGATGCTCATTCGGTACTATTAAGGTGGGGTTCCTTAGTAGCTCGCAGTACTTGTCATGTTTTTGGTGGGCAATCTCCAATACATGTTTGTGTTGGATTTGCCCAGCTTTCAAGAGTTTCTCCAATAGTTGAGAGGGTTGCATCGGTAGTGGTGTATACTTTGAGTGGTACTTGAACTAAAATTTGGGCCTTGGGGTGGCCCCTACTGATGTAGGTGAGTTGGTGCCAAAGTTGGAGGCTTTGTTAGCTAGGGCTTTAGGTTGCTTAGCTATTGGGCCCTAGTTGGTTGCTTTTGTAATTTCAGCTACTGTTGCCTTGGTTGTGTTTTGCTTTCAAGTATGTTGGTTTTTGTAGGCCACATAAGCTGGGTCATTGCTAGCTTGCACTACTTTCTCTATGTCCTTAATTTGTGCGAATGCTTGGCTCAAGGTACAGGCTTTCAAATAATAAAGTTTCAATTTAACAAAGTCATTCGTGACTGCCTTAATGATGGTAAGTAGATATGTTTTAGGGATGGGCTCGTGAAGCTCATTGAGAGTTGCACTCCACCTTGGGATAAAATTTTGTGCAAACACTATAGATGATGCTAGTCCTCCTTCCTCTTCACCTTTTTCATCATCCTTCTCATCTTCTGACTTTCATCACAACCACAAGGGGCATGACTATAATAGAGGTGATCGACAAGATTGAGATAATCAAAGGGACCATTGGGCAAGGAAAGATTAAGGGCACAAGCATTTAAGAGAGATGCAATGCCATTAATTAAGAGGTAATAGAGGGCATTGGAGGCATCAAAATCATGTCCTTAATGAGCCTTTACTTACTACCCAAAGAATGTCAAACATCAAAGAGATAGTACGAATTCCAACAAGGCATGTATAGGATAGTTAGATGAAGAGGCTAGATATGAACAATCTCCCTAGGTTCAAAGGTGGATATAACTCAGATATGTAGAATCATCTACAAGGCTTTCAAGATTCATGTGCCTTGAAAAATATAGAGAATGAGTGGCAAAAACTTAGGTTGTTCCCAAGAACACTCATTAACGAGGTAGAAAACTAGTACTGATCCTTAAAACTGAAATCTATCAAACAATGGAGTATAATGCTTGAATTTTTCAATGATAAATATCAAACATACTATAGAGTGTCCAACCTGAGAAGGTAAATCCAAGGATGGAAACAAGGAACACATGAACTGTTGGATGCTGCCATCAATCGATACTATTCGTTAATGCACATATGTCTTTGCCATGGTTATTCTCAATTGGATCAACTTCGCCACATTGTATATGGGCTTCAATCTGAAATGAGAATTGGTGTCTATGCGAAAGGATGATTGTTAGAATTAAGTGATCATCAAATCCAAACATTGATTGAGTAGATAGCTAAAAATAAAAGTGAATTCATATGGATATTACATTTAGCAACCCTTATCTACATGTGACTCTTCCAGTTACATTCCCACTTTCCAACCTCACTAATATCCTATTGATAATTATTGAACTCATTCTTCACATGCAAGGAGAGATACCACCTTTTACCCTTATCCTCCTGCTATTCCTACACATCTTCCCCTTTCCTTAGCACACTACCACCTACTTCATCTACACAAGGTGAAGTACTAGCTCAACCACAATAATGTAATGCCACTAGGGTAGTTAATCCACAACTAATTCATCAATTGAGTGACTTGGATACCTGATTAAAGAAAAGACCTTTTTTCTAACCTCAGTCTATCTAAGCTCTCAAATACACCTGTGGTTGACAACCCTATTTCTCCATATCCCTCTATACAAAATCCTTTTAAGTTCCCTTGAAACCAAACACCACCCAAGATCCATACTGTGATCCATACTCATGCCATATCTGATTGGATCCATGTTGAAACCTTCTCAAGAAATTAGCTAATCATTGAAGTCCTTGTATTTATTTGTAGATTGTTAGGAATGAACCATGTAAAGATCTTCTCAACTCAAATTCTGGCATTAATCTAATTTCTCATGAAATATATACTACATGAAACCTACCTCCTCTCAAGAAGAGTAATATCAAGTTAAAATTAATAGACCAGTCCATCACTCTTCCATTGGAAATGGTATAAGACATTGTGATCATTGTGTATGGGTGGTATTATCTTGCTAATTTCCTAGTGATCAAGATGAAGAACTATAAAGGGGACTTTACAATCATCATGGGAATGACATTTCGAAGCACCATTAATGTAATAATGGGCATCAAAGATATTTCCTTGGAAATATCTAAAGAAAATGCGTTTGGGAAGATTGAGAAGAAGTGAGTTCTAGGCATCGCATACAGTAATATGGGGTGCAATTGTGTATAGAAACTCTAGGCAGTAAAATGAGTATCCATCTCTACATGCAAGTAGTGTGCACCAAAAGCTAACATTCAAAGGTGTTTGTATATACCAATCACAAAACAAGAGGGCACCCAGTGGTTGACTACTAATTCTAACAGTAGCATAGTTTACTTGGAACCAACTAAGATCCTAACATGCACATATGTCACAAGCATGGATAAACTGGAGTAAGTTCATCCCCAACTCACTGATGATGCAAATGATGGTACCTATTGGGGAGAGTGGAAAATTCTTAAAAAATTCAAGAAAGAACCCCTTGAAATAAAAATGCTATCAGTTGACATGGAATATGTATTCCTAAAAAATGAGAAGTTGGTCATAATCAATGCAAATCTTACTCTAAAATGGAAAAAATGTTGTTGAATATGGATGAAAATGGTCAATAGCCTTTGCCTAGTCATATCCTAAACTCATAGGGATTGATCCTAGGATATGCCAGCATCATATCTACACTAATCCAACCATGAAGCCAAAGAGGTAGTGACAAAGATAATTGAATCTTAAATTGAAGTAGATCATCAAGGAGGAAATCAAACAACTCCTTAAGACAAAGTTCATTTATCCCATTGTAGATAGTGAGTAGGTTAGCCCACTCGTGATTGTGCCAAAGAAAGGTGGTAAGTGGCAAGTATGCATCGATTTTCAGCTACTGAATATGGCAACATTCAAGGACCACTTTTTGTTGCCATTCATTGATCAAGTGTTAGATACAATATGTAGGCATTGATATTATGGTTTTCTAGATGGTTCTAATCACTATAACCAAATCCATATTCACTAGAGGACCAAGTCAAAACAAAATTCACAAGTTCTTGGGGGACTTTTACATATTGCAAGATGCCCCAAATACATTCCAACACGTAGTCCTAAGCATTTTTCAATAGAAAATCAATAGTGCTATGGAAGTCTTCATGGATGACTTCTCAACTTATGAAGCCACATTTCAGCAAGCCTTAGACCACCTTAAGCAAGTACTGAAATGATGTGTTGAGACAAACTTTAGGCTCAAGTAGAGAAAGAGTTATCTAATGGTCCAAGAAGGCATTGTATTGGGGCATAGAATATCACAAGCATAAGTTGAGGTTGCCGCAAAAAAATAAGGGTCATCTAAGGAATAACCTACTAACCAGAAATTGTCAAAGATGTTTGAACATTCCTTGGACATTTGGGCTATTAGCAACGATTCATAGGAAATTTCTATAAGATCACAAAACCATCAATGGAATTGATAAAGAAGGATGCTCAATTTTTCTAGACCATGGAATGTGAATAAGCATTCCAACATTTGAAAGAAAAAATTATAGAAAATCCAATCCTACAAGAACCTAACGAGTCCAAACCATTTCATGTTATGATAAATGCATCAAATTATGCCTTGGGAGTTGTGCTTATGCATATGGATGACAAGAAATCTCCATATTACGTCCACTATGCTAGCTGAGGCATTGTGGATGCACAATTGAACTACACCACTATAGAAAAAGAACTAATGGTAGTGGTGTTTTCTCTAGAGAAGTTTAGATACTATGTTCTTGGATACAAAGTGTTTGTGCACATATACCACAGTGCCATTTGCTTCCTAATGAAAAAGACAATGGTAAACCCCCATGTCATACAATGGCTAGTGATCTTACACGAATTCGATCTTACGATGGTAGATTGAAAAGGCACTGAGAATGTGGGTGTTGACCACTTATCTTAGTTACAATGGGATAACAAAGAGGAAGAAGGCCCATTATCTGATATGTTTCCTAATGAACTCCTCTTTGCTAGTTTATTTGATATGTTTCCTAATGAACTCCTCTTTGCTAGATTATTTGATATGTTTCCTAATGAACTCCTCTTTGCTAGTGCTATAACTAAATAATTACCTAATGAGCCTAAATGATATGATGGAATTTTCACCTATCTTCTCACCCAAGAGATGCAACAAGGGTTGGACCACTTGAAGAAACAATAGTTTCTTCACCAAGTGAAACTATTCATGGAAAATAATGGACACCTATATAAGGTGTGCATTGATTGCATAGTT
Source organism: Gnetum montanum (assembly GCA_015680685.1). NCBI lineage: Eukaryota > Viridiplantae > Streptophyta > Gnetopsida > Gnetales > Gnetaceae > Gnetum > Gnetum montanum. The sequence continues at coordinate 20,174 of MNCI01024813.1, forward strand.
CATTGATGTGTCCCTGATACTGATCAACTACACATTCTCCAAGATGCTCATAAAGGTCCTTATGAAGTCCACTATGCTAGGAGATACATGACCATTAAGATCATGATGGTAGGGTACTATTGGATAATAATTTTTAGGGATGCTCATCAATATGTCCACTCTTGTGAACACTACCAAAAAGATGGCAAAATGACTACTCAAATGCAGGAACCTCAATAATGGATTCAACCACTAGAACCCTTTGACATCTGGGGCATTGATTTCATGGATCCCATCATGCCTATGTCAAATGGAAAGGCATACATCATAGTCACTGTTAACTATTGTATGAAATAGGCAGAAGTAGTAGTTGTCCCTAGTTGTACATCTTCTACTGCTACTCATTTTGTATAAAAAAATGTTGTAAATAGGTTTGGTATGCCACATGCATTAATTTCTAATAATGGAACTATCTTTACAGGCACTACCTTTCGGAAGCTCATGCAATGCTTGGGGGTTGAACATAAACTCACAACATTCTACTACCCCCAAGACAATGGTCAAGCTGAGGTTAGCAATAGGGAAATCACAAGGATTTTAATAAGAACTTTTAGCAAATATAGTAAATATTGAAGTACAAAACTCAATGATGCACTTTGGGCGTACTGTTCAACATGAAAACTTCCTATAGGCTACTCTCCCTATGAGCTGGTGTATGTAAAAATACCAATACTTCCTATTTAATTCAAGCTCTATACACTTTTAATAGCTTGTGACCTTAACCTTGACTTGAGTCTAACAGAAAAAGAAAGATTAATGAATCTCAACTTACTAGATGACAATCTATTGGTGGCCCTATCATCCAATGAGTTACACAAGGCATTCAACAAAAAGCACCATGATCTTAAAAGTAGAAAAGTCAATTCAATCAGGAGATAAGGTTCTCTACTAGAATCCCACACATGTACCTCAATGAACTAAGTTCCAAATGTTGTGGAAAGGACCTTATATAATTTATGAAACTTTTCTTCTAGGGCTGTGATGATCTACATAACTACCATTTTGTGTATTTTAGTATGCAAAGAGAATGAAGGATGAATCTTGAAAGAGCCATTTTGCTACCTACGAAAGGAATTGAATTATTATTTTAAATATGTCTATTGTCATCAAACATATCATGTAAAAAGTTAAATTTGATGAACACTAAATTACTCCTACATCCCCTATTCCTCTACTCCTTTCCCATTTTCATTGCACCCTCTGGATCTAAATTTTTGTTCAATGCTTTGTAGACTTTCATGTGTTGTTTCTCCTCCATCATGGAATCTACCACAATGAAATAAAAGTGTTTTGTTTCTTTCTGCTATTACATCATGCCTCCTAATTCACTGGTTAGGGAAAAATGTACTACATAATCTTTGTAATCTTCATACTAGAAGGATTTCGCTTTAATAATTTTGACCTTTTGGGTGAAAATATATTTAATGTCTCTAGATGGTAGAATAGATTTGATCATAGTATCTTATTTCTTCAATTTTTGCATGTTAACATTTATTTTGCAAATATTTCTGGAAATTGAGCGTTTAAATGTGTGTTGTAGCCTTATAGGTGTTTGTGGTAGCATAGGGAATACATCAACATAAAAGGTTTTGGCATGCCGAATGGTTCATATTTACGACTATAAATACATCATGGCCAAAGAAAATTGATCTTTTTCCTTTTTAAATGATGTTTAAATTCTTTATAATAAGAACATGATTGGCATACATGCTGCAACAACTTCATGCTATTGAAGGTTTGCGAATGCGATGAGAAAATTGATGTGTAGAAACCAATTTGAGGCTCAATTGGAAAAAAAGCCATGTGATGGTCCATGAGGGCATAGTACTAGAGAGAAAAATCTCACACAGAGGGATAGAGGTAGCCCCGAGAAAATAAAAGCTATCCAAGGAATTACCCATCAACTGGAAACTGTCAAAGATATTCGATCATTCCTTGGACATACTGGTAGAACTTTTCAAAGGTTTCCAAATCATTGGTGGAATTAACAAAAAAAGATGTACCTTTCAAGTGGACTAGGGAATCCGAATTAGCTTTTCAAACTCTAAAATAGAAGCTAGTAGAAACACCCATTCTACAAGCTCCTAACTCATCCAAACTATTCCATATCATGACTGATGCATCCAACTATGCCTTAGGAGCTATACTTACACAGTTAGATGACCAAAAGCATCCTTATTACATCCACTATGCAAGTAGAAGTATTGTTAGTGCACAACTTAACTACATTACCAGAGAGAAAGAATTAATGGCTATAGTGTTTGCACTAGAAAATCTTAGACACTATGTATTGGGATATAAAGTATATATACATACAGATCATAGTGCAATAAGGTTCCTCATAAATAAGCCAATGGTAAGCCCTCGTATCATATCATGGCCTGTAATCTTACAAGAGTTCGATCTTACGATGATTGATCGTAAAGGCACCAGGAATGTAGTTGCTGATGATTTATCTTGGTTGAGATGGGACAACAAAGAGGATGACTATCTAATTTCTGATTATTTTCCTAATGAATTCCTCGTTTTTGGTGTAGTGAATAATCAATCACCCACAGAGACAAATTGGTACAGTAGCATTCTTACTTATCTCCTCACCCAACAAATACCATAGGAGTTAAACCTTAAGAAGAAACAATAGTTTCTTCACCAAGCCAAGTACCTTATGGAAATTAATGGGTAACTTTACAAAGTGTGTTCCAATGGCTTGGTTCGATGGTGTTTTCTTGAGATAGATCAACTGTGAGTTCTCCAAGATGCTCATGAGGGTCCTTGTGGGGGTCATTACACTGGGAGATGAATGACCATCAAGATCTTGCTTGCAGGATATTATTTGCCTATATTGTTTTGAGATTCCCATTAATTGGTGCAATCTTGTGAGCACTATCAACATGATGCGAGAATGACTGCTAGAATGGAGGGTCCACAACAATGGATCCAACCATTATAACCCTTCAACATTTGGGCATTTGATTTTATGGTGCTAATTACACCAATGTCCAATGGAAAATCCTATATCATTCTTGCTATTGATTACCTAACTAAATGGGCAGAAGCAGGTGCCGTTAAGGATTTTACATCATCTACAGCTTCACGATTTGTTCAAAAAAAAATCATAAATAGGTTTGCTGTGCCTTGTGCACTTATTATAGACAATGGTACCCACTTCACAGGTGCAACTTTTTTGAAAATTAATGTAACACTTAGGGGTTTAGCATAAATTGACTATACGATACCACCTCCAAGTGAACAATCAATGAAAAGTCATCAACAAGGAGATTACAAAGATATTGACAAGAACTGTTAGCAAGTGTAGGCAAGATTGGAGCACTATACTGAATGATGCTCTTTGGGCATACCACTCCACATGGAAACTCCTTACAGGCTACTCTTCCTATGAGTTAGTGTACAGTAAATTACCAAAGCTTCCCATTCAAATTGAGCTTCATACACTATCCATGGCATGTGACCTCAACCTTGACCTTGGTCTAGCATAGAAACAATGGTTACTAATCTTTAACTTGCTAGATGAAGACCGAATAGCTGCCCTATCATCTAACGAGTTGTATAAGGCATTCAATAAAGAATGTCATGACCTAAGGATTACAAAAGTTAAATATCAACTGGGAGATAAGGTTCTCTACTGAAATCCCACACATGTGCCATAGCAGACTAAATTTCAAGCACTATGGGAAGGACCTTATATTATTTATGCAAATTTTCCTTTAGGTGCCATGATAATATACAAACCTGAGTGTTAGATAAGAAACTATTGGTCAATGTACAAAAAACCAAACCTTTCCATGACCTTAACAATGCCAATACACATGCTACCTCTGTTGATGGACAACCTTGCTCACTATTTTGGATCTCCTCCTTCCAACTTAATCGTGGAGAAGATTGCCACCTATGCTAATCATTTTAGGCCCTCAATTCTTTTTGAATTTTTGTTTTATACATTTTTTCAACTTTTGTTATTTTTTTACACCATTGTTTATGATTTTACTATTTCTTTGTTTGATTTAGTTTTATTCATCATCCAATAAGTGTTCATTATGGTGGATTGCATTATATCATATTGATTGCTAATGTTTGGTTTCTACCTTTGAATTATGATGTTGATATTTAAGGTATGGTTATTTTGGTAAAATAGGCAATCAGTCCACACCATCCACTCATCCATACAAATCTATGGTCTCCTTTGTCTTGGAACTATACAATCCCATTTTTCTAAGTAAATTTATTAATGAATTTGTGGTTGGGTAATTTTTAAACCAAGGAAAGACTCAAAGGATGTGACTTCAAGGGGATTTGATGCATTTTTATTGGCCATTCTCTTGGGTGTTTAGATGCTTGTTTCTTGGGTTTTCTACCATTCTGACATTGTTCAAAAATCAAGAAGCCAAGTGAATAAAAATAAGTCTTTTCATAGTGTGGTTCTCACGCAAGAAGAAAAAAAAGAAATTCAAAGCACACCCCTTAGACATAATAAAGCAATATGGGATATAAGAATTGGTTATGAAACTGGAAAGACATGTTACCCATGCCTGAAGCTTCTCTCTAACTAAAGCCCTTTCTCACTTCCTGCTTGTCCATCTTTCTCTCCTCGGGATGGTGGTCACTCTTTCTGAAGGCATTCTTGTTGCTTCAAGAGGATGGATTGTCCAAGTGTATTAATGTGAGGACACTAAATTTGGTTGGTTTGAGTTTGGATTTGGAATGATTTCTACTAAGACATATTAACCATAAAATATACAAGGAACTATACACAACCTTGTTCTTGGGATTCCATTCCATCCTCTCCTCTCCACCTTTCTTCCCATTTTTCCACCTCATTTCCAGTTTTATCATTAGTCCATTATGGGTTGATGCAGTTTTTCTCTTTGGTGAATTCTTGTAGGTAAGTTTTTAACTCTTGTTTCCAAATGACATTCCTAGAGCCTACAAACTCTTTGGTTTGTGGGTTTGTCAGGGCATAAAAGGAATGAGCCTACTTTGGGAAGGACCCACTCGCATTCCTTTTTGGTGAAATTGTTAAGTTCTTTTTCTTAAACATTTCTTGTAATCAATCATCTCTTGTTTCATCCCAATCCATGACATCCATTTTATTGGCATTGTCATTTTTATTTTTTCCCATCTTTCATGTTCCTCATTGATGAGTGGTGAGGTACCCCTATACTCAACCATACGAATACGAGCATTACATGCGCGATCCGGTCAAACTCCACGGACGAAGTGCCTACATGCCTTCTAGAACACCTAAGGTTAATCAATCGTTGTCCTCCCAAGCTTACTTGTATTTCTCACGGTTGTATGGTTAAGCAAGCGTGAGGCATGTGATTTTTATATCTTTTCTATTTTTATCGCCTATGCTAAGAATGAAAAGGGTGAAGAGACTAATCAACTAGCTTTAACTAACTAAGCCTTAATTAACCTAGCATCAATATCTATTCCCCGCTTGCCATTTCACACCCTGAACCAATGCAACACACTGTGTTACCAAATGCTATTCATTACTGGGATTACCAAGCGTAATGCACGTGCTCGAAGCGGTTGTACTGAATGCACTTAAGTATGAGAGTTGAGGGTTGAGAGAGATTAAGTCCTCAAGAAAGCATTTAAACAATGAAAAACAAATAACAGTAATTAAAGTCCTATTTAGCTTAATCCATGCACTACAAGGTTTTTTCAAAAGTTCATCTTTATTGCCATACACAATTATTTCCTCAGGAACAAAATTGCTCGAATAAAGATCCATTCACTTTGGGACTCCTACTACAGGAACATGGAAAATATTCTAACTCTAGAATGGAAAAATGGCAAGAGTTTGGCTAAGGTCTAGATCAAGATGGAGAAACAAGGGAGAGCCACCCCTTATTTATAGAATTGGTGGCGGACTGCGATATCACGTATGCGATATCGTGTCCCATCACTCATATTTTTCCATCTTATAGCTACCGGAGGTTCGCTCTTAGTCATGGGGGCCTTGGCCGAAATTTTTTGATTTTCTCCATTTTATTATTCGCCTAACCTTAGACCTTGGGTAGTCACCTATGATAAATCTCCAAACTAGTTTCTTCCATAATCACAACTCAGCTAATGTGCTTGATATTGAGGCAAGGTATTAACTACATTGTAGTTTATCTATCCTTGCTCATTTGTGACTGTGTTGTGTGTGCAATGGTGATCATATAAACAATGGACTAGGCTTGGAAAAAGCACTTAGGATGGACTGGAATTGAAGTATTTATGAAAGGAGCAAGTCTAGTGGTGTGGCTATGGATAAACAACGGAAGGCGTAATCTTAGTAGTGGCAGCAACACATTTCATTTTCTTTCTCTCTCTTTCTCTAAAAGCTGCAAAATAAAGGTTTGGATGTCATTGATGTACAAGTGTTCACCACAATGGTCATGAATACTAATGTCGTAATATGGTTATTCATTGGGCATGTTGAGTCTATCATCCCATTCCATCGTCAATTGTTAATTAGTCAATAATCCAATACCTTTCAAATATTTTTTAGGGAACTCGAGGACGATTTTTCATTCAGTTGTGGGGGTATGATGAGAGTAGTTACTCTAGTAGTTATTCTAATTATTAGAGTGCTACTTTAGCAGCTACTATAGTACTTACTCTAATTATTAGAGTGGTTACTCTAGCAATTACTTTAATTATTAGAGTGGTTACTCTAATTGTTACTTTAGCAGCTATTCTAATTATTAGAGCCGTTACTCTAATTATTAGAGTAGCTGCTCCCAAGTCTATAAATACAGTGCCCAGGCGCACAATTGGAGGAAGTCTTTCAGTAGTCAAGTAGAAAAACTCTTGTAGACTGTTTGAAAGTTAGAGTATTTTCCAAGTTCCCACAGCAGGAGGTCTAAGTATGGAAGGATCTTTATTTGAGCATTGTGTACCTAAGCACACCTTGTATATGGCAATAAAGATGAGCTCTTTGATTCATCCTTGCAGCACTTGAGATTTGTTTTCCTACACATTCCTTTTTATTTTACTTCCTTATGCATTTGTTTTATTTTATTTTATGGACTTTACATTTCTATTATTAGCACAACAATTAATTTTTGATCAATTAAGAAAATTGTTAAATTACATAAGCACGACCACTTCGAGCATGCATATAACAGTTGGTAACCCAGTAAAGATTAACGTTTGGTAATCCCAACAGTGTTGCTCTGGTTCAGGATGTGTATGGAAAGTGGGAACAAATGCTTGTGTTAGGATTAGTTAGAACTTAGTTAATGAGTAGTTAAGTTAAATTAGTCACCAAGTTATCTCTCTCTTTTTCCTACTAGCATAGGACATAAAAACATAAAAGCTATAAAAATCATATGCCTCAAGCTTACTTAACCATACAATCGTGACATATAGGTAAGCTTGGGAAGACAATGATCAGTCAACTGATCCTCATTCTACAAGGGTGCATAAGCACTTAGTCCTTTGAATTCGACCACATCGTGCATGAAACGCTCTTATTCATATGGTTGAGAGTAGGGGTACCTTGTTGCTCATCAACAAACTATTTCAATATGTATAGGAACAAATAATAATGGGGATACCATCATCATTGACCAGGTCTCACGTATTTTTACACATGATAAAAGGTCATTTTTATCTTTGGCCATCATGATGCATGCATCTTAGATATTTTTTTATGGCCTTCATGATAATTTCTCTTCTTCTAGATTCTTCCAAAGGAAAATTGTATTTTGGAAACTTCATATTTGTAAACTTTCAAAGAAAAGGTAAGAATATATATGTATGATTTCTACTTACCATATCCATAACTGGGGTTTTTTTCTTAAGGAACTTCTTAAACAGAATTACTTCAAAAATTAAATATAATTACTTTAAAAAAATCATATACAAATCACACGGTTCTAAAGTAAAAAAGAAAAAAATTTCAAAATCTATGAGTTATGACTAATATGAATCATCAATACCATAGAATATATGCCATTTGTTTTTTAATAACAGATTTAAACTAAACCAATTAGAAATAGAAACTATTGATTGAATAATTTTTTTTGGAACTCTCCAATGTTGGTAAAGATTTGTGGTAATATCTTTCAAGGTTAGCTATTAATGGAGTTCATCAACTAAACCAAGAAAAACTATGATATTCAACTTGGATTTCTTCTTATGAAATCCACATTATTTGGTTTAAATAGTTAGGTTTTGCTAAGTACGAAGCTATGAATGTAGGTCACACTAAATTATACTTGTGTAAATATATTTGTTTGTTTGAATTATAATCATAGACATTAACAAGTATTTGGTAACTAGAAAACCTTAGAAATTATTTGCAACTCTGATATTTCTAAGCATTAAGGCTTTGTTGCAATATCAAATTACTAATATTATAAACATAATCATAGAGACATAAGCTGCAACTTTCATAAAACAAACGTTATTATCAAATTTAGGTAAACTATTACATGCATGTAAAATAATCTAATTTTGTCATAGATTCTAAGTTGGAAGGGAGACATGCAAAACTCAAAAATATGTTTAATAAGCATAAAAAAATGCATTCTTTTTTTGGTGCAAATTTTCTTCTCCACATGTACTCCATCATATATGAGCCATGTAGCTCTTGTCATGATCCATTTTGTGGAATATGAGCTTTCATTGCTCACCGTGTAGTATTCGTATGAACACCTATGTCCTGTGTTTGGATCTTTAAAGGGCAATGAATCATTCACTATTTGATGATCAAATTAAGGTTGGTGAAGCCATTCTAAGTCATAAGCTTTCCACATGTCATTGTATATAATGCTACAAGGTTTGATCCACTTATAAATGTAATCTAGAAATGTTTCTTTGCATGTATTTGGAATAGCTATGAGGAAAATATTTTTAGAATCTTGTTCAATTCTAAATTTTGATTCATCAATATCTAGAATCAATATCTAAATTCTAATTTTTTTTTTGATATCTAACTTCAAATTTTTCATAATGAATGCTTTCTTTGGCATCCCATTTGGAACATACAAATCATAGTATTTTTTTGTGTGAAGCATCCCTTCTCATTTTTATTAGTATTCCGCAATTGGAGCAAACTTTTTCTCTATTTAAAAGACCAAATTCTTGAGAAAACTTTATACAATTTTGTAATTTTTCGGCATTTTCAATAATAGTTGCCTACTCATGAAAGAACCCAAACATACAAAACTATCAATTATGAATGAATGTATATCTATTGATAACTTAGTACCAATTTATGGATAACATAGAACATATTTAAATTAAAT
>MNCI01024813.1:38969-81566 GCA_015680685.1 Gnetum montanum
ACTCCAGCTTCTTATCCTCTCTTTCCACTATTTTTTCTTTACTTTCTTTGATTACATTGATGCTATTGTGAAGTACTCTACTTGTATACCAAGTAATGTTCTTATTCTTTGGGTTGTGTTGATTTGGTCTTACTCTTTCATGATATCGGTATCGTAAACTCAAAAGTGATCCTGGAGACTATAGAGGAAAAGAAGTTGCAAGATTGATATGCATGCGTGGACTAGACAAAGAGCTGCTATTAGGTTGGAATGAAGGTTGGATAGGAACACTATTGTATTTCCATTGTTTCCAAGGTGTGCATCTATTAGGTTCTCCATCCACTATGCAGGTAGATGTATTTTTGGTGCACAACTTAACTACACAACTACAGAGAAAGAATTAATGGTTGTAGTGTTTGCATTGGATAAGTTTAGTCACTATGTTTTAGGTTACAAAGTGTTCATCCACAAAAATCATAGTGCAATCCAGTTCTTCATGAACAAGCTAATGATTAGCCCTCATATTATATGATGGCTAGTAATCCTACAAGAGTTTTATCAAACGATGATCGATTTGAAATGGACCGAGAACATAGTTTCAGATCATTTATCTCAGTTGCATTGGGACAACAAAGAGGATGAATATGTAACGTCTGATCATTTTCTTGATGAAGCCCTCTTTGTCGGTGTAGTGAATAACTAACTACCCACGGAGATGAACTGGTATAGTATCATTCTCACCTATCTCCTTACTCAAAAAACACCACAAGAGCTGGACCCTAGGAAGAAACAAAATTTTCTTCACAAAGCCAAGTACTTCATGGATATTAATGGACAACTTTACAAAGTGTGTCATGATGGCCTGGTTTGATGGTGTGTGCCTGAGGTAGACCAACTGAGAGTTCTCCAAGATGCTAATGAGGGCCCTTTTGGGGATCACTATGTGGGGAGACAAATGGCTATTAAGATCTTACTTGCAGGATATTATTGGACAACATTATTCAAGGATGACCATCAATTTATCCAATCTTGTGAGCACTATCAACATGATGGGGGAATGACTGCTAAAATGAAGAGTTCGCAACAATGGATTCAACCATTAGAACGCTTCGACATTTGGGGAATAGACTTTATGGGGCCCATTACATGAATGTCCAATGGAGAAGCTTACATTGTAGTTGCCATAGACTATTTAACAAAATGGGCTGAACTAGCTACTATTAAAGATTTTAGATCATCTATAGCTGCATGATTTGTTAAACAACAAATTGTAAATATGTTTGGTGTGCCACATGCACTTATTTTGGATAATGGAACACATTTCACAAGTACAACTTTTCGAAAGTTAATGCAACGCTTAGGGGTTGAACATAAATTAACTACACCTTATCACCCTCAAGCTAATAGACAAGCTAAATATTGACTAGAACAATTAGCAATTATAGGCAAGATTGGAGCACTAAACTGAATGATGCTCTTTGGGCATAACACTCCACTTGGAAACTACCTATAGGCTACTCTCCATATGAGTCAGTGTACATAAAGCTTCCAATGCTTCCTATTCAAACCGAGCTTCGTACACTATCAATGGCTTGTGACCTCCACCTCAACATTTATCTAGCATAGAAACAAAGATTGGAAACTTTAAATGTGCTAGATAAAAATCGATTAGCTGCCCTATCATCAAATGAGTTGCATAAGGCATATAACAAGGGACATCATGACTTGAAGATTTGAAAGGTTAAGTATCAATTGGTAGATAAGGTTCTCTATTGGAACCCCACACATGTGCCACAATGCACAAAATTTCAAACATTATGGTAAGGACTTTATATTATTCATGCAACCTTTCCTTTATGGGCCATGACCATATACTAATATGAGAGCCCCGATAAAAGATTATTAGTCAATGTGCAATAGACCAAACCCTTCCATGAATATAGAATGGTCAGTGCACATAATACCTCAGAAAAGGGGAGATGACCACCTCTGCTAATCATTTGAGGCCCTCAGTTCCATTTTAAGTTTTTTTTTTACACATTTTTGTTTTACAAATTTCTTTAATTTTTCTCTTTCTTTTTGCACCATCATTTATACTTTCTCATTTCTTTGTGTGATTGTTTGTTTTTCTTTTTGTTTTTATTTTTGTTCTTGTTTCTTTTTTTTGTCTTATTAGATTCGTCACTTAATAAGTGCTCCAGATGGTCGTATGAATTGTATTCTATTGATTGCTAATGTTTTGTTTTTACCTTTGAGTTATAATGCTAATACTAAGGTATCGTTCTCTTCACATAACAGGCAATGAGTCCACGTCGTCCATGGATTCATAAATTTCTATGGTCTCTCTTGGCTTGGAACTATATAGGCCACTTCTTTAATAATAGAACTATTAAGGAATTGGTGATTGGGAATTTTTGAATCTAAGGAAAGACTCAAGGACTAAAAAGGGTGTGACTTCAAAGGGATTTTATGCATTTGTGTTGGCTATTGTCTTAGGTGTTTGGATGTTTTCTTCTTGAGTTTTCTTACTATTTTGACATTGCTCCATTATCAGGAAGCTAAGCCAATAAAAATAAAAATAAGTCTTTGCATGGTGTGGTTCTCAAGAAAAAAAATAGTGAGAATTCAAAGCACACCCCTTAGGCAAATAATCATCTAGGCTACAAGCACTGGTTATGGAACTAAATAGACATGTTCCCTCTAACTAAGGCCCTTTCTCACTTCCTACTTCTCCCTTCTCATTTTCCTCGGAATGGTGGTGAATCTTTTGTGGAAGCATTCTTGTTACTTCAAGTGGATGGATTGGCCAAGTGTATTAATGCGAATTCACTAGGTGTGGATTGTCTGAGCCTAGATTTGGACTAAGATCTACATAGTTACATTAACCATAAGTACACAAAAGACTATACACAACCTTATTCTTGGGACTCCATTCCATTCTCTTCTCCCCATCATTCTTTCTTCATTTTCCACTTCATTTCCAGTTATATCAGTAGTCTATATTTTGTTTGATACATTTTTTTCTCTTTAGTAAATTCTTGTGGTTAAGTCTTTAACTCTTGCTTTCAAATGACATTTTGAGAGCCTATGGACTCTTTGAATGTGGGTTTGTCAGTGAATAAAGGGCATGAGATTTCTTCGGGGAGGACCCACTAGCATTCCTATTTGGTGCATTAGTTAACTTCTTTCCCTTAAACATTTCCTCAATCAACATTTTTTGTTGTTTCATTCTCATATCTGACATCTATTTTATTTGCATTGTCATTGTTTCTTTTTCTCCATCTTTCTTATTCCTTATCTTTTTCCATTCTATTGCTACCTGAGGATCAATCTTCATCATGGGGGCCCTAGTCCAATTTTTTCAATTTTTCCTAACCCCTACACCCTAGGTAGTCATGAGTGTTATATCTCTAGAATCTATGTGGGACATATCACAACTCAACCAATGGACCTTACACCAAGGCAAGGTATCAACTGTATTGTGATTCACCTAATATTTTTTGCGCTCCATGGATGATTAATGGTTATGGAAGGATAAGTACAAAAACTTGAAAAAAGATACCTAAGAATTCCAACACATCAAACTAGGACATCGAACAAGAACATGAAACTAGTAGTGAGGTGAAACATGGAAAGAATAGATGGATGAGAGAGAGTGGAATGAACTTCCTAATTAAGGTCACATGAAGTCCCTTGTGGATTTTATGGTTAAATGACTTTGATAAGATCCATCATTAATCCAACTAAAACCAACCTCATTCAATGACTTTGCATCGCCATTCTAAGACCAGTCCATCTCCCTTAAACACAAGAGTGCTCCCACAGAACAACCACCATTCTTTATTAAAGAAGAAACAAGAAGTAGAATGTGAGGAAGAGCCTTAGTTAGAAAGGACCTTCAGGCATGGGTAACATGTCTTTCTAGTCCCATAACCAATGTTTGTAGCCCATTTTTTTTGTCTAAGGGATGTGCTTTGAATTCTCATCATTTTTTTCTTGAAATGGGAACCACACCATGCAAATACATATGCATTGATTTTATCTAAGGGGTTTTCTTTGAATTTCTAATGTTTTTTTATGAGAACCACACCATGCAAATACTTCTTCAACTTCCTTTTACTAGTCAACATGGAATGGTAAGAAATCCATGAAAACACACATGCACTTAGGCAAACAAAAAGACACAAAGAATATTGAATCCCCTTGAAGCCACACCTTGTTCAAACCTTTGAATCCTTTCTAGTTCTAAAAACTACCAAAGTCACAAATTTTTTAGAGTTTTGTTAATGAAAAAGAGACTGTACATTTCCAAAATAAGGAAAACCATAGAGTTTGTTGATGGGTGGATGTTGTGGACTCACTACTTGTTACATGAAAAAGAAACAATGTCCTAATCATTCATAATGAAATTCAAAGCCATAATGTAGACACCAACAATTAAATAACAAAAATAGTACATGCCACCATCAATCAACGCATTACCACTGCACCTAGCACTTATTAACAAAAAGTTAGAAAATCACATCAAAATAAAAGAAATTGTAAAATATTCAAGAAATAGCAAATATAATAATGATGGTGTAAAAAAAATTTAGAAAACATTAATACCATGAAAACAAGAAGATGTAAAACAAATAATGTGTAAAACAAAAGGTTGTAAAAAAAAAAGATGAAAAACAATTAAGAATCCTAAAGACTAGAATGAGGAATGACCCCCACGACTAAAAATTTGACTATGAAAAGGATTAATAAGAGGATAAATAGGATCCATTCATGTATAAAACATTGGTAACTATCCCTACCCTAGCCAATGGTTATCTATTGGTGGTGTGGTCGCTAGATAGAAAAATTGTTGGTCACACACTTGATGGTTAAATGTATGATTGGCTAGGGTATGAGGTGTGTTAACATTATGGATGGCTAGCCCATGATTGCACCCTTGATCATGATATGGTATGAATGGATTTCTTTGTCTTCCCACCCTGTTACATTCATTATTTGGTTTTGGGATTACTATATCGATGGATGGTGGCCCTTGAGTGTGTTTAGAGGACATTGGTTGAGATAAGGAAGGTGGTGCACTAGATTGGTATTGTGCTAGCTTAGATGATATGGTTGTTCCATGCATGGTATGCTTTGGCTTATGAACTTTCCTCTAGAAGGGATGTTTCCTATGTTGCATTTGAGACCCATTGGTGTCAGCATGTTTATGCACATTTGCAGCACAACTAATGTTTGTTTGTTGATATTGGGATGCTAAACCTTCATGTGTTGTTGGTAGTGGCATATAATAAGGTAGATTATGAGAATATTGAGGATAGGATGGATGGTAAGAGACGTAAGGTGGTGATCCTTCAAGGGATGTCATGGGTTGATGGTACTCGGGAGAGTGGTAGTTGTAGTTTGAAGTAGAGGATATTGAACTAGTTGAAGAAATAGGGTGTTGAATGTAATATCCATGTGGTTTCAGTAGATAGGGAAAATAGTACTAATTTGGTGGTGCCCTCCCCCATGATTGTGGTTGTTGCCACTGTGGTTGATAATAATGTTGAGGCTGGTAATAAGTCCCCCTAGGCTAGTACAATCGATTGTGGGATTGTCTATAAGTATCTTGTGGGAGAGGATATCTCATGGACATGTGCTTCTGTACAAACTTTGGAGTTAAGTCACCTTCCCAACACTCTTGTAGATGCAACAAGACCCTTTGGATGATCATATATGTAGATATTTCATCCATTATCTTCGTCTATGGTTGAGTCTATAGCCTCACTTTCTTTAACCATTTTTCTCGTTTGCCAAAAAGTGTTCCTAGTTATTTCTTGGTTTTTTATCCTTTGTTTAGTATGATCACCTAGTTTATTTTTATGATCCTCTCCTTGACCATCTCAATGAAAGTTATAATTTTTTTACATATATATTTGGACATCTTATTAAACTTTACCTTAAGTTTATAAATAGATTTCTGTATTGGCAAGGTTTGTTATGGAATAATCCTATCGAGAGCAATTTTTTTCTCCTTACCATAGATATGGACCTTCTTTTGTTAAAGAGTTGGGTCCCATTAATATTTTTTGACATTCTCCCATTTTCATATCTCTCATTCTTTTTTTGCCACATGCTTGATTAACTATTGGATTTGATGGGCTTAGAGCTCGTATAATTTCCCTGGGGCATACATCCCAAGGATATACCTAGTTTCATTACAAAGTCCATCTATGATGTGGAAAATTTACCTTTTCTTCAAGAAAGCATGGCTTGGTAATCTATTCAGTAATGCATAGTATCTATCTAAGGCCATGTTCAAGGGTTCATGCTTTTCTTTCTTCCACTCTTGGATTTGTCTCCTCAAGTTGGGCACTCTTGCATAGGTTTGGTATTTCTCGTTGAAAAGTTCCAGCATTGTAGAGTATCGTTGGAAGGAATTTGGTCTCAATGATCTATACCACACTTCAGATCTATCAATTAGTATCCTAGGAAAGAGTTTAAGATTTTTCCATCCACTTTTAATGTTGTAGAAGGCACAAGAATCATGGAAGGCTTATAAATGATGTTGCAGAACTGAATCATAGCCTCTTGCAAATTTAGGAATCTTATTCATGTTAAGCTTAGGTAGAAAACTCTTTTTGTGATGCCTACGAGATATATTTACTACCTTTGTGATCTAAATTAGGCTCTTAGAGGCTAGCAAGGATTCATCATCATCAAATAGGTTGTAAGGGAAATTTCCATCTTCATTCATTTGATCATGATAATGTTATCTATGTTCATCATGATTTCTTTGATCTTTCCCATAGATTAGATTTTGATTTTTAATCCAAGCCTTTAGTGGAGCTCTATCTCTATACATATGTTCATCTTTGTTAGAACTAGATGTTGAAGGGATAGAGGAAGATGAGGAGCTAGAAGAATTTCCATGGCTTCTATGATGTTCTTCAGGGTCCTTTGATTTATTATTTCCAGGTTTTAAGAAGGTCTTAGGCCTGGAGGCCTCCCCTAGTTTAGGACCTACATAATCTTCTCCAAGATTATCTACCTTAGATGAATGTAGTCCTCTAGTATCATCACGGTGGTCATGATCATAAGAAATCCTTGCATAAGGTTGGTCACTCCAATTTTCTTCATCGTATATCTTGTTAGTTCTCCAATGAATGTGTTTGCTGTATAGTGCATTGTCACTTCTGTGTGGGAGAGACATTTTTGTTGGTTTATAGTGTATGTGATTTAATATCTTTTGAAAGATATATCATTAGGATCTTTACAACGATCATGTATAATATAACTAATCTAGATAACTAGCGTTATCTCTAGCAATGATGCCAATGATGAGTGATGAGGTACCCCTACACCCAACCATGTGAATCATAATCATTCATGCATGATCTAATTAAATTCCATGGATGGGACTAGTTGTGGCATCTAGATCACTATGTCTTGATCGTAGTTCGCTATCTTTCCACTTGAACTAGTGGTAGCTTTGTCAAGTATTGTTTAGTCTAGAGTGAAGCATATGATTTTTATTATTTTATATTTTATAAATTTAATCACCTACAACAAACATGAAAGGTAGAGTAATTTAAGATCTAATGCATCTACTACCTAGCTAGCTTAACACAAGTACTTGTCCCACTTTCTTGGACACATCTTGAACACATATAGCATTTATGGGCTACCAAATGTTAAGCATTGCTAGGTTACCAAGCACTATATGTATGCTTGAAGTGGTTTTGCTTAATTACTTAATTGAAATGCATGAAAGTAAAGTGTATTAAAGGAAACATTAATCTATTCTCAGTGCTACAAAGATTGTTAAAATCGTTCATTTTTACTTCTATCATACTACCATGCTTAGGTACATTAGTGTTCAAACAAATATCCATACACACTTAGACTCCTTGTGTAGCACTCTGAAAATATTTTAACTCTACAAAAAATAAATTGTAAGAGCTTCACTACTCTAACTTAAAAACTATCGAAAAGTAATGCCAAATTAGGAGCCTAGGTGCTATATTTATAGGCAAGCATATACCCCACGATGTTCGATACTTGACATTGCATCTACGCATCAATGTCAGATACCTGATGTTGAGTACTTGACATCGGAGAACATGAAAAAATGTGATTCATCAACAAGGTTTGTTGTGAAATCACCTCATCGAGAGCTATCTCGTTTTCCTCATAATAGATATGGATTATTTTCTTTTGAAGAGTTGGTTCCTACTTATATTCCTCTATATTCTCTTGTTTACATATCTCTCCTTATTCTTTTGCCACTCACTTGATTAGCATTTCTATCTGATGGGATTTTGAGTTAGATAACCAACCTTGGGCATAAATCCCAAGGGTCTCCCTTGCTTCATTACGGGGCCCATCTATGATTTGGAAAATTTTCTCTTTTTGAGAGAAATCATGGCCTAGACATCTATGTAGTAGCAAATAGTATCTATCCAAGGCCACATCCAAGGGTTCATGTTTTTCTTGCTTCCATCCTTAGATTTCTTTTCTAAAGTTGGACACTCTCACATAGATTTGGTGTTTTTTGTTGAAAAATTTCAGCATTGTGGACCATCAATGGATTGAATTTTGTTCCAACAATCTATACCAACTTTTAGCTTTGCCAATTAATGTCCTAGGAAAGAGCTTATGTTTTTGCCACTCACTCTCAATGTTCTGTAAGGAATAGGCATCATGGAAGACTTGTAAGTAATGTTATGGATTATAGCTATAGCCTCTAGCAAATTTAGGAATGTTCATGTTAAGCCATTTGATTCGACTATCCCTTTGATGTCTTTGAGGTATTCAAACTACCTGCTAGATCTATATCATGTTCTTAGTAGTCAATAAGGGTTTATTATCATTAGACATTTCATCATAATAATTGCTATTCTTAGTTTCCTAATGATAATGATTTCATCTAGGCTTATTGTTATATCGTCGATCTTCCCCTTGGGTTTGATTTCTATCTTTATCTTGATCTCATAGTGGAGCTCTATTTCTATACCTATGTTCATCTTTGTTAGAACTAGACGTTGAAGAGGAAGAGGAAGATGAGGAACTAGGAGAATCACCATGGCTCCTATAGTACTTCCCATGATTCCTTGATTTATTTTCTCTAGCTTTAGAGGAGGTCCTAGGCCTTGAGGTCCTCCTTGATCTAGGACTTATTCCATCTCCTCTAGGATTGTTTGTACCACTTGAATGTACTCTTTGTGTGTAGCAAGGATGGAAATGAGCATATAAAATCCTTGCTTGAGGTTGTTCACTCCAATTCATTTTCGTATATATCCTATCATTTCTTTTATGAGAGTTTTCATCATGCATTGCGTTATTGGTCCTATGTGAAGAAGACATGGTTTTAATGTGTGTGACTTAAACTATTAATATTTTTTAAAAGATAAATCGTTAACACTTTTACAGTGATCATGTATAATATAACTAATCTAGATAACTAGCACCATCCCTAGCAATGACACCAATGATGAGTAGTTAGTACCCCCTATGCCTAACCATACAAATCATAAGCATTCATGCACAATCCAATTGAATTCTGTGGATGCAACTAGTTGTGCATCTAGATCATTAACCATTGCTCATGGTTCACTCTCTTCCCACTTGGAGTAGTGGTAGGTTTGTCACATATGGTTTAGTCCAAAGTGAGGCATATGATTGTTGATGTTGTTTGGGCTTTATGCTACACCTAATGATAATAGAAAAATCAATTATTTAAGTTAATTAAAAACAAAAAGATAAAGTATAAACTAGCCTATGGGTGATGAGTGTTTGTTCTCAACTTGCCGTACACATCCTAAACCCACATATCCACTATTAGGATTATCAAGACCTATGCTACTAGGCAAACCAAGTAATAACATTGCTGGGATTACCAAGCAAATATGTGTTTACACTCAAAACTGGTTGCACTCATTCTACCAAATAATTAACTTGCATGAAATGTAGATATTAACTAAGTACAAGAAAAGTAAATTGCATGGAAAGTAAATCTAATCTAAGTCAAAGTGTTGTAATGAATAAGAATCAATTTCAATCTTATTGTTGTTCATGGAATGTGTCCATGTACATTGCCACTCAAACAAGACACCATACAACTAACTCAAATCCACATCACAGGCACTCACTAATTGTTCCCTAAGACTACAGAATAAAATTGCAAGAGTTCAACTACTCTATTAACAAAAAAATGCCAAATACACAATTGGACACATGTATTTATAGGTGAAAATAGACATTGCATTGATGGGTACATGTTGACGTAGTTGCATTTTCCTGGAAGTTGCTATCTTAAAGCAATTGCATTGCATTTTCCTTGAAGAGTTCAACTACTCTATCGAAAACTAAAGAATAAACGATATTGCATGGCTTCCACGTAGCCCACAGTAACCACCACTGTCTTCGCCGTCACCAAAACTGGTAAGCCCGTTCCTTCCTAAATCTTCTTTTCAGACCCATCACGCTGCTCTTGACATGATGTTCACTGATGTGCAACAGCTCTGGGTTGATAACACCAGTCTCCGAGATTCCTTTGGGAAATTACTGGGGAGGCCAAGGCTGCAGAGTTTGCTGAAAAATCAAGTGCATGGAGTAGGCGCTCTGTTCTCGTTGTCCTGTAATAGTAGCTATCACAGATAAGCATCCCGGTAGCTTCTCACTAATAGCCATGCCTACTTTGATCTCAGCCTAGCAACCTTTGCATGCATGGCTCTGGCACACAAATCTCTGATTCTCCTCAACTTTGGCCAAATTCTCCTTCTCTTTAAATGGACAAAATGCGAGTATGTAGGAAAGGAAATAAGTTTCTGGGTAAATGAGTGCTTCATAGATTACTGGTTATCAATTCTCCTAGAGTTTGAAGAAGTAGTTGGCAGGTGTGAAGGTGCAGCTGCTTGGAGACGACATCGCTCAGGCAACTATGGGCACTGCACAGACAACAAGTGGTGCTACAAGGCCTTCTCATAACTACCAACACCGTCACCAACCTGTGTTCATCAAGTTGGGCCGAGCCCAACAACAATGTTGGTTGGTGCAATCCACCGCCATTGCTATATGGCATGTCGGCATCATTCTAGTTCTGTACCGAGGAGTAGCCTTCCTTTTCTGCG
Organism: Gnetum montanum; assembly: GCA_015680685.1. NCBI lineage: Eukaryota > Viridiplantae > Streptophyta > Gnetopsida > Gnetales > Gnetaceae > Gnetum > Gnetum montanum. The sequence continues at coordinate 50,063 of MNCI01024813.1, forward strand.
GTAGTACCATGTTCAAGTTCGATGACAACACGTGGCGGATGCTTGCCTATGTTTTAAACGTCGATGGCTCCGGTGACATGGCATTCATGCAAGTTAAGGGCATTTACATAGGGTGGCTTTCCATGAGCTACGCCTAAGGCGCCTCTTACCAGGTTTTCAGCACCTTAAGGACTATACTTTGTCTTTCAAGGTCATGTCTTATACCATTCGTGACACTCTTGTTGCCTACAACATGGCACCGATAGATTTGGGCTATTAGGATGATCGTAGGTGGACTATGCCCAGGGCAATGACCCTCACGGTATGAGCTAGCTGGTGGGCTACGACCCCATGTTCCTTAACATGATGCACCATTGCGGCTCCTCCTATTCTTGAATTCCATGCCTCCCTCTTGAAGTCCATGCCTACCTCTTGGGTTGCCTGTAGGGCTGTGCCGACTGGTACACTCACTATTTATCTAAATCCAATGTGCTTGCTCGCCGACGGTCCTCACAAAAATGACAATGTCCAGGCTGAGCCCAGTAATCTTGTTGTACCTGCAACTCCAGCATATGTATTATGTAATCTAGATTGGTCTATTTTGACCTAGTTACGTTTTTCACTATATTTTCTATCCTCGTATGCTATTTACCAGGCTATAAGTTCCCTGCCCAATAATATTTTTCCTATGTAACATTTTGTGCTACCCCATTGGATTCATCATATTCTATGTATAGTAGCATGGGCAAAATAATGTCTCAGGAAGGTGCAATGTATGGTTCAGTTGACTAGCCAATCTTTGTGCCTGTATATGTCTGTTAATTGATGTCAGAAAAAGTGGAAATCATTTAAAATTCTCTCTTGACGGTTTGGATTTCACTTTTGTAGGTTTTTTGTGTAGGTTCCAATAGGATCAAAAGTGTCAGAAGGTGAGGCAGTAGCAGATGAAGGGAAGGGAAGAATCAGAATTGATAAAACCTTCTCCACAAACAGATGCTAAGTGGATTTTTCAGTGGTGGGTGGAAAGGGAGGGGCTTCCAAGAATCCTTTCTCTAAATTCGTTGTTGGACTAGTCTTGGAGGTGCTACTGGAAGAAGTTCTATTAAGGGCTATGAACATATAAGAGTACACTGTGTAGACTTTCTAGAAAAGGTGCGACTCCTAGAGGCACATGTGACCAAGCTTGTGCAAGAGGTCATCCAATTTGCACACAAGATCCAAGGCTCTATATTGAGCTATGTCTTTGTTGCAATCTTTTTTCATTGTTATTCCAACAACTAAGAGCTTCAATCTTTGTTGTGTGTTTAGTCATTTGTATTAAAGAAAAACGCTTTAATTATAGAGCCTTTTGTTTGTATTGTTTATGTCATTCACTCCTTAAGTTACTAGTTATTTTATACACTCAGTTTTAGTATTTGTTTAATAAAAAATTACATTATCTAATATTCCTTTCCACTTAATTAATTTATTTCTTGAAGTTTACTCTCTGAAAGACCCTAGATTCATTTGCTAGAAGTCTCATGCACCACTTTAGTGATCAGTTATTGTTATTGTTCAGCAAATAAATTTAATTTTAAAACTTTGATATTTTAAAATTATCAGTGTTGTTAATGGTTTGTCTATTAAAATACCACATTTCCCTCACTAGCAGAAACTATTCTTGTGTTTTTGTACCCATATCAAAGGTTCCTTAGGCAATAGTCTTTTAAAACAATTTTTTCGAGGGTGTCATTGGGTGATCCATATTTATGCATCAATACCATCTTTTTGGTGCTAGAAGGAGGGTTATTTCTATTTTCCTTTTTTTCTTCAATCCTCTATTTGGTAGCGTTCACAAGAGTGGATAGATTGGTGAGTATCCCTAAAGATTATTGGCCAATAATACCTTTCCATCAAGATTTTGATGGTCATGTGTTAACTAGCATAGTGGCCCTGACAAGGACCCTCATGAGTGTCCTAGAAAACATGTAGTTGATTAGCATTAGGGACACACCAACAAACCAATCCATCTACACACACCTTATAAATATGTCCATTACTCTCTATGAAATGTTTTACATGGTGACGAAACTATTGTTTCTTTTAGTGGTCCAACCCTTGTGAAATCTCGTATGTAAGAAGATAGGTGAGAATGCCATTGTACCATTTAGGCACAAATTATTTAGTTATAGCCCTAGCAAAGAGGAGTTTATCAGGAAACAAATCAGATAATGGACTTTCCTCCACTTTGTTGTCCCATCACAACCGAGACAAGTGATCAACAACAATATGCTCAATTCCCTTTCGATCTGTTACGATAAGATCGAATTTCTATTAGATCACCAACCACCATATGACATGAGGGCTCATCATTGGCTTGTTCATGAGGAAGAAAATGGCGTTATGGCCCATGTGCACAAACACTTTGTATCCAATCACATAATACCTAAACTTCTCTAGAGTAAATATCACTACCATTAATTTTTTTCTATGGTAGTGTAGTTTAGTTGTACATCCATAATGCTTTGGCTTGCGTAGTGGATGTAATATGGACATTTTTTGTCATCTAACTACATAGGCACATCTCCCAAGGCATAATTTGATGCATTCATCATAACATGAAATGATCTAAACTAGTTGGATGCCTATAGAATTAGAGTTTCTACATGTTTCTCGTTTAGTTGTTGGAATGCTTTTTCACATTCCTTAGCCCAAAAAAATGGAGCATCTTTCTTTGTTAGCTCCACCAATGGTTTTGTGATCTTCGAGAAATTTTCTATGAATTGATGATAGTAGCCAATGTATCCAAAGGATGATCAAACATCTATACCAGTTTCTAGTTGGAGGGTTATTCCTTGAATGATCCTTATTTTTTTAGGGTTGACCTCAATTCCTACTTGTGAGATTCTATGCCCCAATACAATGCTCTCCTATACCATCAGATGAATCTTTTACCAATTGAGCCACATATTTGTTTTCATACATCCTTTTAGTACTTGCTTAAGGTGGTCCACGACTTGCTCAAATGTAGCTCCATAGGTGGAGAAGATGGTCCATAATGCTACTAATTTGCAACTAAAAAATTCTTAAGACTAGACATTGGAAAGTGGCAAGAGCATTGCACATACCAAAAGGCATCTTGTGATATGAAAAGATCCCCTAGGGACTCGTGAATGTTATTTTGGCTTGGTCCTCTAGCATGATTTAGATTTGGTCATAGCTACTATAACCATCCAAAAAACTATAATAGTAATGCCTAGATATGGTGTTTAACACTTCATCAACTAATGGCAATAGAAAATGATCCTTGAATATTGCCATATTCAACATCTAAAAATTGATGTAGACTTGCCATTTGCCACCTTTCTTTGGCACAATCACAAGTGGACCAACCCACTCACTATCTACAATGAGATAGATAAACCCCACTTTTAGGAGTTGTTCAATTTGGGATTCAATTGTCTTAGTGGCTACCTCTTTGGCTTCATGGTTAGGTTGGTGTAGATATAATTCTAGAATATCCTAGGGTCAATCCCTGTGAGTTTAGGATATGACCAAGAAAAGGCTAATAAGCATTTTTTAACCACATTTAACAACATATGTTTCTATTCTAGAGAAGATTTGAATTGATTATTACTGATTTTCCATTTTTTAAGAATGCATATTCCATGTTGGTAGGTAGAGTTTTCAACTTAAGGGCTTCTTGAAATTTTTAGGAATTTCCAACTCTTTTGAATCAATATCATCATTTGCATTATCAGAGAGTTGGTGATGAACTTGCTCTACTTCATCCATGGTTGTGACATACATGCATGTTAGGCTCTCAATAGGTTTCATGCACATTGTGCTTCTTTCAGGATTAGTAGTCAACCATTGGTGCCCTCTTGTTTTGTGGCTACTATGTACAAACACCTTTGAATATTTGGTTCTAGTGAACACTACTTGCATGTGGAAATGGATGCTCATTTAATGAACTAGATTTTCTGCATGTAATTGCACCCGATATCACTATACACGATGCATGGAACTTGATTCTTCTCTATCTTCCAAAACACATTTTCTTAGATATTTCCAAGGAAAGATCTTTGATGCCTAGTCTTGCATCAATGGTGGTCAGCCATGTCCTTCCCATGATAATTTGGAAGTGCCGTTTACAATTTTCTACCTTGATTACTAGGAAATTAGTAGGATAAAACCATCCACAAACAGTGCTCACAATGTCTTCTACCAATCTGAATGGAATAGTGATGGACTAGTCTTCCAATTCTAATTTGATATTGCTCTTCTTGAGTAGTGCTAGGTTCTAGGTAGTATACATCTCATAAGAACTTAAGTTGAAATTGGAACCCGAATCAAGAAGAGCTTTACATGGTTCATTCCTAGCAATCTATAAATAAATAATAGGACTTCCAAGATCAGCTAGTTTCCTAGGAAGGTTGCTAACCCAAATCCAATTAGATATGGCATGAGTGAGCATAACAATATGGATTTTGGGTAGTGTTTGATTTGAAGGGAACCTAAAGGAATTAGATTCAGAGAGAGGTGGAGGAGCAGGATTGCCAACTGTATGTGCATGTGAGGGCTTAAGTTGATTGTGGGGTTAGAAAAGGGTCTTTTTTCTGATCTAGTATTCAAACCACTCGATTGAAGAACTAACTATAGATTAATGGCCCTAGTAGCATTGTGTTGCTACAGTTGGGCTAAACGTTCACCCTACATAGATGGAGCGAGTGGTAACGATGTTGAGGGTAGAGGAACAAGTGCAGGAATAGGAGAAGGATTAGGATAAAATGTGGTATACCTTCTTGTATGTGGAGAATGAGTTTGATAATAGTCAAGAGGGTAGTAGTGAGGTTGGAAAGTAGAAACGTGATTGGAAGAGTCATGTGGCAACAAGGGTTGTTGAACATAATACCCATATGGATTAGGTTGTTTGTAAGGATATTACTACCTTGGTAATGATAGCACTCATGACTATGTGGTTGCTACCACTATTGATACTGCTTGTATGGTTGCAATGGAGTTTCACTTTGATAATACTATTATTGCTGGTGGAACTTCCTTGGATTTCCTTGAGGATAAGGTAGTCTTATGGGTGTTTTCCTTTCCTTTATTCATAGATTTAGAGAATACACTCCAAACTCTTTTAAGTGTGACATAATAGGGAAACATCACTTAGGATGTTCATAATGGTAGATGTCACACCCACCATCATCATTTGATTTGGTTCTCGCAACTTCCTCTAGTGAAGCAGTCTTATCCTTACCTTTTTGATTAGCACGTTCAGCTTCCTTGTACCTCCTTGAATCACAATTACTACCTTTTTTTTTGGACTCTTCAGCAATTTTTAAGATAGCTTGAAATTTGCTATACAGAGAGTCCCATAACTGATCAACCTTGGCCAAAATTTTAGAGGTAAATTTTTGAAGTGGCAAGGTTTTCTAGTTCACCATCTCATCAAGTGATGATTCGTCCTCATTGTCATAAAATTAAACCTCCCTCTTATGAATGAAAGGATCACAGTTGTACTCTTCTGCACTTTTGCATTTCCTCAGCTCTCTTTCTACTTTTACTACTTACTTAACCAACTATTGAATTTTATGGGCTCTAAATTTTGATAATCACCCTTGGGCATAGATAACAAGATTTCTTCTTATTTTTGATTGGAGCCTCTCTATGATATGACATAGTTTCTCCTATTGAGAATAACCATGGCCAAGACATCTCTATAATAAGGAATAGTATTAGCCCATGATGGCATCCAAGGGTTCATGTGTTCATTGTTTCCATCCTTAGATTTGCCTACTTAAGTTAGACACTTGAGAGTACATTTGATATTTTCTGTTAAATAGTTCAAGCATTGTAGTCTATTGTCTAATGGATTTCGTTCTAAGGATTGGTACAAGCTTTTTGCTTCTTTAATGAGTGACCTAGGAAATACCTTAATATTTTTCTAGTTTTTTTCCATATTTTTCAAGACATAGGCATCATGAAAATCTTGAAGATGGTTTCATAGATTTAAGTTATATTCCCCCTTGAACCTAATGATATTGTTCATGTCTAACCTCTTAATCTGACTATGCCAAATGTGCCTTGTAGAAATTCTCACTGCTTTCGCAATGTTTAGCATTATTTGCATAGTAAGAAAAGGCTCATCAAGGCCATGATTTTGGTGCCTACAATGCCCTCTACTACCCCTTTGTTCATGGTAGTAGGTCTCTCTCGAATGCCTACACCTTGGGTCTAGACTTGCTCGATGGTTCCAATGGTTGTGTTGGTCTCATTGGTCACCTCCATCATGATCACACATCCTATAGTTGTGTCTAGAGCCAGAAGAAGAAGAAAAAAATGACCAAGGTGGAGAGGAAGGAGGACTACCATCATCATAGTGCTTGCCAACCCATCTTCAGTGATCATGGCCATGATCACAACTAGGTTTCTTGTCTACATCCCTACCATGACTCTCCTCCTTAGATCCCCCTTTATCATTAGATCTATTCTTGCCAGAACCTAGATTATGGATCATGGACTAGAAGTTCTAGTTTTGACCTCCTTCAGTAAAATCAAAAAGAGGAGTTTTTTTGAATGGAAAATCCATGAAGAAGGGTTCTCCACAATTGTTTTAGTGCAACAGGTATGGGGAATCATTGAATCACTTCCCCTTCATAGATTCATGGCACTGCTCTAGCTGTCAATCCCTTAGATGTTGTGCATTAGTGGGATGATAATCTTTGGCATCAGTATCTTGCACAACATACTTAACATGTAGTCCCTAGAGGCCCAAACATAAGAGTTTGGTGGAGCATCGCAAGAAAAAATTGATCGGGTGGCAACATGATCTTGCCCTCCATGTCATGCCACTACAACATTTCATCTTGGTGTAGGATGAAGGTGAAATTGGATATGTACTCATCAAGATGAGCATATACCACTCTATATTATTGGGGAACCTATTGATTTGCTCCATCATACTTAGGCAGAGAATCACTCCTGTAAGTAGAAGACATTATGTTAGAAAAGAAGAAATGCAGTGTGCATATTAAAATTGTTGTAGTAATTTTAATAAATGATATGAATCTAGGATTTGTTCCAATAATCTTGAATAATTTCTTACCAAGACCTAGATAGCACACGTAACAACTAAAGGTCATTGACAATGATTTCAATGATGAGCGGGAAGGTACCCCTACATCCAACCATATGAATCACAAGCATTTATGCATGATTCAGTCAAAGTTCATAGACCTTAAGTTCCTAAGTACATAGGTTCCAGGATGTGATATCTAATAGTGATAATTGTTGTCTTCTCAACTACACTTGTGGAGCTTAATTATATGGTTAAGTGTAATTGAGGCACATGATTTTTATTATTTTGTATTTTATTTATCTACAATTAAAAAAAAGTTTAAACTTAATTGATAAACCACTTTAACTAGTCTAATTGATAATTAATAACTCACTATCCTAACATAAGTATTCAGTCCCACTTTTTGCACACATTTTGAACATGTACAATGCTGCTGGATTACCAAATGTTAAGCATTGCTGAGATTACCAAGAGTCATATGCATGCTTGAAGAAATCATTCTTATGTGCTTAATTAATTACTATTTAAAATAATTAACTTAATTTAGCTTAATTACTTGGAAGCATTAAAGGAAATTTCATAAAACACTAAATGCATGAATAAGATATTTAAGCTAGCTAATGTGTTGCAAGGTTTGATAAAAAAGCTTGTCATTATTATCAAGAATACTACCATGCTTAGGTACAATAGTGCTCAAATAAAGATCCATACACTTAATGACTCTTGCTGTGGGCACTTTTGAAAATATTCTAACTCTATAGAAAAGAAATTGCAAGAGTTCTGCCATGCTATAACAAAAAAATATATGGAAACAATGTGCCCAAGCATTATATTTATAAGCTAGCACATACCCCATGATATCAAATATTTGACATCACATCTTGGAACTCGATATTGGATACTTGACATCGTGGCTCTAATATTGGAGCCCTACAAAATATAATTCATCAAGTGCAAGTAAAAGGCCAAGAGGCCAAGGTAGAGGCTAAACTAGAAGATAAGAATCAAAACACAAGGAGCAAGAAGCCTAATCATTTAGCATTTATCAAGAGACTCCTGCTATGGGACAACTAGACCAAGGAGAGTTAGAAGAACCACTAGTGCAAGGACAATGCCTCATGCTACCACTAGACTATTTCCAAGCTATTTAAGAAAGGTCCATCTTAACCACAGTTATTGTGGAGATGAACTTTGGCCCATTCATGGAATCTACACTAGAAGTAGTAAAGACATAACTTAAAGCATCACCATTATGACATATCCTATTTGATAGTGGTGAATGGTACCTTGAGGAAACATACCAGTTCTAGCATAACAAGGAAGAGGGTAAAATAATTAACATTGGAGAAATCTTAGTTTCATTCTTGATCAAGGTAATTGTAGAAGCTTTGAATACATTTGATGAAGTATATTTTTATCTACCTCTGATATTGGCTATTCGATATTAGATACTTGATGTTGGGGGCCAAGAAGCGATGTTGGATATCTAATATCACAAGATGTGTGCAAGCCTATAAATATAACACTTGGGTGCATGATTTGATAATATTTTGTCATACCATAGCAAAGCACTTGTAGGTTTTATTCCCTAGAGTTAGAATATTTTTCCAAAGTGCCTGTAGTACGAGTCATCGAGTGTACAAATTTTTATTCAAGCACTATTATACCTAAGCACGGTAGTGTGTGTGGTAATAAACATAAGCTTTCTAATAAACCTTGTAGCAGTTTCGCTAGATTAACTAATTTATTTATGGATTTAATGTTTCATGCAACTTTCTTGAATATTTTCAATAATTAAGCTAGCTTGGTTAAATAGCAATTAATTAAGCACATAAGTACAGTCACTTTGAGTATGAAAATGACACATGGTAATCCTAGTAATGCTTAAGGTTTGGTAACCCAATAGCATTATATGTGTTCAAGATGTATATGGAAAGTGGGATCAAATACTTATGTTAAGAATAATTAGACCCTAGTTAGTTAGTTATATTAAATTAGCAATTAAATTACTCAATTCCCTTCATCCTAACTTTTAAGTACTTAAAATATAAAACATAAAAATAATAAAAATTATATGTCTCGATTACAGTTAACCATATCTTTGTATATCACAAGTGTAATTGAGAAGATAATGAATGACTGTTAAGACAAGTTAACTTCCTAGAGACTAGTGTACTAGAAGACATAGAATCTACAGAATTTGAATAGATCACACATGAACACTTAGTGATTTGTATGGTTGAGCGTAGGGGTATTCATTGCTGATCGTTGGTGTCACTGCCAAAGATTCTTTTTGTTTGAAACATGTGCTATCTAGGAATAGTGAAAATAATTAATATTGTTGGATGAACCTTAAGATCAAAATCATTTTCAAAATAAATATAATAATTTAAGCACATTGATATGTTATTCTAATTGCAAAATGTCTTTTTTTCACAGGTGTGATGATACTAAACTATCAGTACCTCAAGAATGTAGGGTGGTATATGCTCATCCAGATGAGTATGTTCCTGAATTCACCTTCATCTTGCATCACGATGAACAACTATGGTGGTGTGATATGAAGGGTATCATTGTAATGCCTCTCAATTGATCTATTCCTTGGATGCTACTCCAAAATCTAAGAGGGTTGGGCATCCAGGATCTTCAAGAAGAGTAGGTTGTGCATGATTATGACTATTGGGACTACCATTCCATTGAAACACAACATAGGAGAGATCGACACCAGCAGAAACACCATGAAGCTATGAAGGAAAAATAATTTACCAAGCCCTTGTTCCTGCTCAACCAAATCAAGAATGAGTATCCTTCCTCTAGGGCTTCTTAACATGAACAATCTCCACCCCTTGATATTGGTGATGGGGATGTGAGCTGGAATTTATAGTTCACTATCAACAATCCAGGATTAGGTAATAGTACGAGTCAAAGAAAGGGCTCAAGTAAGCATCAAGATGATAATAAAATTGATGAACATGTCTATGATAATCATAGAGGATCTAACAAACACCATGGTGGTGTTAGTCCTCCTCCCTCTTCATCCTCTTCATCTCCATATTCTTCTTCTTCTTGAAGTTCTAATAGATGCTGCAGAAAGAACAACCATGATGAAGGTGAATAGTAGGACAATGATAACCATAGAGACCATCAGAAATGAAGGGGTAGTAGAGGACATCATAGGAATCATCAAAATAATGATGATTATGAGCCTCTTCTTGCCACATGAAACATGTTAAATATTGTAGAGGTAGTAAAAATTCTAATGGGGTATGTGAAAGATAGTCAAATTAAGAGATTTGACATGAATAATATTCCTATATTTGAGGGAAGATATAACTCGAATCCATGAACACATATTCATGTTTTTTAAGATGCTTGTGCCTTATATAATATTGAAAATTATTGGTAGAAATTAAACCTATTTTCTAGCACACTCATCAAGGAAACAACAAGCTAGTATCGATCCTTGGAGCTAGAATCCATCCATAGTTGGAATACAATGCTAGAGCTATTCAATGATAAATATTAGACATACTCTTGGGTGTCTAATCTAAGAAGAAAGATTCAAGGATGGAAGTAAGGAACACATGAATCCTTAGATGTCACCATGGGTAGATATTATTATCTAATACACCGATGCCCTAGCCATGGTTATTCTTAATAAGAAGAACTTCACCACATCATATATGGACTCATATTAGAAATGAGAAGAACTCTTGGAGTGTATGCCCAAGGAATACTATCAGAATTAAGAGCCCATCACATCCAAAGGCTAATATAGTAGGTAGCAAAAGAATAAGGAGAGCTAAGAAAATAAGAAGTGCATAAGAATATAATAGGGATCCTTCCATCAAAAATAGGGAAGTCTACTTTTGTGACAATGAGGAAAAATCTAGGTTTGAAATTTTGGCCAAGGTAGATAAAATGTGGAATTCATTGAATGAAAAATTCAAAATAGCCCTAAAAATAGAAAAATAATTAAGAGAGTAGAGTAGTTATTATAATTATAGGAGGTGGAAAGAAGCTAAATGTTCCTACCAAAGGGACAAGGTCAAAGCTACTACAGTTGAAGAAGTTGTGGAGACTAAATTAGATGATGATGGTGGGTGTGATATTTTCCATTATGGACATCCCAAGGGATGTTTCCCCATTGTGTCACATCTTCAAGAATTTAGAGTGTATGTGGTAAATCGTAGATTGGCAAGGAGGCAAGCACCTAAAAGATTGCCTTATCCTTAAGGTAATCCTAGGTAGTTCCACTAACAACAAGCCTACTATCCAAGTGGAGCTCCACCACAACTGTATGAGCTGTACCAGCAATGGTAACACCCACAGTTGTGGGGGTACCACCACTAAGGTAGTAGTACCCTTACTATTAATCAAATTCATATGGATACTATGTCCAACAATCCATTTCTACATATGACTCTTATAGTCACGCCACCTTCCAACATCATGACTACCCTCCAGAGTATTACAAAACTCATTTTCCATCTACTAGAGGGAAAATCCCATATCACTATCATCCTTTTCATCCTTCTGCATGTGTCCATTCATCCTCAACCAAGTTACTACCTACTCTATTGATGCAAGGAGAAATTCTACCTCAGTAACAACAACACAACGCAATAAGGGCTATTAACTTACAGTCGGCTCCTTAGTTGATTGGCTCAGAGACTCGATCATGAAAAAGACCTTTCTTTTGAACCAATAACCCAAATAAACCCTCACATACACTTGCAACTAGAACCCCTTCTTAGCCATCTTCTTCTACCTCTAATCCATTCAAATCCCCTTCAAACCAAACACCTTCCAAAGTGCATACTATCATGTTAACTCATGTGGTAACCGATTGGATAAAAGTTGGTCATGTTCCTTGGAAACTATCTAATCTTGGAAGTCCCCTTATATACCTTCAAATCACTAGGAATGAGCCTTGTAAGGCTCTTTGATATTTAGATTCTAGTGTTAATTTAATTTTCTATGAGATGTATAAAGCCTGGAACTTGCCTCCACTCAAGAAGAGTAACATCTATCTCAAGTTGGATAATCATTACATCACTGTTCCCTTGGGACTAGTGCAAGACATTATGATCACTATTTGTGGGTGATCCTATCTCATTTATTTACTAGTGATCTTTGTGGACAATTGCAAAGGAAGCTTGCCAATCATCATGGGAAGGACTTTGTTGAGCACTGTTGATGCATGATTAGGGATCTAAGATCATTCCCTTGAAAACTCTAAAGAAAATGCATTTAAAAAAAATTGAGAGAAAGAAAGTTCCATGCATCACGTACAGTGGTACTAGGTGCAACTATGTGTAAACACTATGAACCATTAATAGTGTATCTATCAAAGCATACAATTAGTGTGATTATATATCTAAAATTCAAAGGTTCATGTACGTAAAAGCCACAAAACAAAAGGGCACCTAATGGTTGACAATTGATCCTGAGAGTAGCTCAACACTTTGCATGACACCTACTGAGAGCCTAACATGTGTCCACATCAAATGCATGGATGAATTGAAGCATGTTCATCACCAACTCTTCACTGACAAAATTGATGATACCAGTTGGGGAGAGTTGGAAATTCCTAAAAATTTTAAACAAGAGCCCTTAGAGTTTAAAACTCTACCTACCAGCATGGAATATGCATTCTTTAAAAATAAATTTTTTTTAATAATTAATGCAAATATTGCTCCTTAAAAAAGGAAATGTTATTGAAAGTGGTCAACAAATCACCAACAACCTTTGCTTGATCACATCCTAAACTCATAGGTATTGATCCTAGGATATGCCAGCATTGTATTTACATTAATCCAGCCATGAAACCAAAGAGGTAGCCACAACAGTGGTTGAACCTCAAATTGAAGTAGATCATCAAAGAAAAAATTGAGCAACTCCTCAAGGCAAGGATTATATATCCCATTGTGGATAGTAAGTGAGTTAGTCCACTCATTATTATGCCAAAGAAAGGTGAGTTAGTGGCAAGTCTAGATCAACTTTTGGCTATTGAATATGGTAACATTCAAAGATTAATTTCCATTTCCATTTGTGGATCAAGTGTTGGACATCATTTTTGGGCATTAATATTATAGTTTTATGGATGATTATAGTGACTATAACCAAATCTAGATTGTGTTAAAGGATCAAGCCAAAACAACATTCATGAGTCTATGGGGGATTCTTGCATAGTGAAAGATGGTTTTAAACTTGTGCAATGCTCCTACCACATTCCAACACCTGGTCTTGAGTATCTTTCAGCAGCAAATCAGTAGTGGGATCAAAGTCTTCATGGATGACTTCTCTACCTATGGGACTACATTTGAGAAATCCCTAGACCATCTTGAGCAAGTGCTCTAAAGATGTGTAGAGATCAATCTTAAGATTAATTGGCAAAAGAGCCATTTGGTGGTCCAAGAGGGCATTATGTTGGGGCAAAAAATTTCACAAACAGGGATTGAGGTTGATCTTAAAATAATTAGGGTCATCTAAGGAATTACCCATCAACTAGAAATTGTAAAAGATATTTGATCATTTCGTGGACACACTAATCACTATCAAAGATTCATAGAGAAGTTCTCTAAGATCACAAAACCATTGGTTGAGCTAACAAGAAAAGATGCTTCATTTTTTTGGATCAAGAAATGTGAAAATGCATTCCAACAGTTGAAGAAGAAACTTGTAGAAACTTTAATTCTTCAAGCACTAGATTGGTCCAGACCATTTTACATCATAATGAATGCATTAAATTATGATTAGAGGGTTGTGCTTATGTAGTTGGATGATAAGAAACATTTATATTACATCTATTCTATAAGTCAAAGCATTTTGGGCACATAGTTGAACTACACTACCACAAAAAAAGAACTAATGGTAGTGGTATATGCTCTAGAAAAGTTCAAGCACTATGTGCTTGGATACAAAGTGTTCATGCATAGGGATCACAATGCAATTTTCTTCTTGATGAATAAGCCAATGATGAGCCCGCATGTCATATGGTGGCTAGTGATCTTGCAATAATTTAGTCTAATGATGATAAATTAAAAGAAAATTGAGAATGGTGTCACTAATCACTTGTCTCAATTGTGATGTGATAACAAAGAGAAGGAAATCTCACCATTTGATTAGTTTCATGATGAATTCCTCTTTGTTGTGGCTATAAATATACAATTTCTCACTAATCCTAAATGGTACAATGGCATTCTTACCTATCTTCTCACTCAAGATATGTCACAAGAGCTAGACCGTCAGAAGAAACAATAGTTTCTTCACCAGGTAAAATGCTTCATGAAGATCAATGGGCACCTCTACAAGGTGTGTGCCGATGGCCTGGTTCACTAGTATGTCCCTAATACTGATCAACTGCATGTTCTCCAAGATGCTCATGAGGGTTCTTGTGGGGAACCATTATGTAGGAAGACACATGACCATTAAGATTATGATGGCAGGATATTACTAGCTAGCAGTTTCTAGGGATGCTCACTAATTTTTCAACTCTCATAAATGTTGCCAACACAATGGTGGAATGACCACTCATATGGAGGGACCTCAATAGTCGATCAGACCATTGGAGCACTTCAACATCTAAGGCATTCACTTCATGGATCCCATCATGCCCATGTTAAATGGAAAGGCATACATCATAATCACTCCTGACTATTGTACGAAATGAGCAAAAGTAGCAACCTTCACCAACTATACATCTTCTACTATTGCTCAATTTGTACAATAGAACATTGTAAATAGTTTTAGTGTGTCATGTGCCTTAATTTTTAATAATAGAATTTACTTTATAGGTACTACCTTTCAGAAGCTCATGCAATACTTGAGGGTTGATCATAAATTAATAATACCTTATCATCCCCAAACCAATGGTCAAGTTGTGGCTACAAATAGGAAAATAAAAGATCTTAATGAGAATAGTTAGCAAATATAGGAGAGACTGGAGCATGAAACTTAATGATGCTCTTTGGGCCTACTACTCCATGTGGAAGCTCCCTATAGGCTACTCTCCCTATGACTTGGTGTACAGAAAATTGCTAACTCTTCCTATTTAATCTAAGCTCTTTACACTTGCAAAATCCTATGATCTTGACCTTCACTTAAGTATAGCACAAAAAGAAAGATTAGTGAATCTTAACTTTCTAGACAAAAACCAATTGGTGGCCCTATCATCTAACAAGTTGCATAACGCATTTAACAAAAACTGCCATGACCTTAGAATTAGGAAAGACAAATTTCAAATAGAAGATAAGATACTCTACTAGAACCCCACACATGTGCCACAACGAACCAAGTTCCAAACACTATGGGATGACTCTTATATTATTTTTAAAACCTCTCCTTCTACAGCCATGTTAATCTATAAACCTAAGAGCCAAAAAAAAAGTAGTTAGTCAACACACAACAAGTCAAACCTTTCCATGCACTTGAGAAAGCCAGTGAAACAAATGCTTCATCGAATGGACAATCATCCTCACTCTTTTAGACCCTTTCCTTTCAACTTAGTCATGGGGGAGATGGCCATCCATGCTAACCATTATAATGGTTCCTCAATTTTTCATCCTTTTGTTTTACATGGTTTTGTTATACATTTTGTTATTTTTACAACATTTTGTTTTATCCCTTCTTTATCTTACACCTTTTTGTTTTTACTTTATTAATTTTTTCCAAATTTTGTTTTATAACATTGTTAGTACATTTTATTTTCTTGAATATTTTAAAATTTATTATATATTTTTCTTTATTTTGGTGTGATTTTTTATTGTGTCCTAATAAGAATGTGCCTTATTACGAACTAGGTACAGTGTGATTTGCTTGATGTGGACATGTGCTATCCATTTTTTTGATTGTTGGTGTCTAGATTCTAGCTTTTAATTTTATTATTGATAACTAAGACATGGTTTCTTTTTCATGAAATAGGAAATGAGTCCATGTCATCCACCCACCCACAAACTCTATTGTGTTCTGATTCTCAAAGTGTGAAGTCCCTTTTCATTAACAAAACCTTAACGAACTTGTGACCTTGGGATTTTCTAGAGATGGAAAGGATTCAAAGGTTTAAATAAGGTGTAACTTCAAGGAGATTCAATACTCTTTGTACTCTTCTACTTACTTGGGTGCATGAATGTTTTCATAGATTTCTTACCATTCCATGTTGACCAATAACAAGAAGTTAAATAAGATTTTACATGGTGTGGCTCCCATTCAAAAAATAATAATGGGAATTCAAAGCACATCCCTTAGACAAAATAAATGGGCTACAAGCACTAGTTATGGGATTTGAAAACTATGTTATCCATGCCTAAAGATCCCCTCTAACTAAGGTCCCTTCTCCCTTCCTACTTCTCTTTTCTTCTTAAATAAAAAGTAATGGTTGCTCTGTGAGAGTACTCTTATGTCTCTAGGGGATAGATAGTTCTTAGAGTCGTGATGTGAAGTCACTAAATGTGGTTAGTTTTGGCCTGGACTAAGGATGGATTTTATTAGGTCATTTAATCAACAAAATTCATAAGGGACTTCATGTGACCTTATTTGAGAACTCCATTTCATTTTCTCTCTCTCATCCATCTATGTTTTCCATGTCTAACCTCACTACCAATGTTCATGTCTTTGTTTGATGTGTCAAAATTCTTAGGTAGTTTCTTTTGGTTTTTCATACTTAACTTTCTATAACTACTAATCACCCATGGGGCCCATGGACTCCTTGGTTTGAAGATATGCAATGGTAACAAAGGGCATGTACTAGCTTTAGGGAGGATGCACCTCCATACCTTCTGGTTGGGTTAGTTAAGTTCTTTATCTTAGGAATTCTTACAATCAAATAAGTTTGCATGTCCCATCAATGACATCTAATAGTGTGCATCTTCACAAATTTTTTTAGTGAAATCCTCTTTTTTATTATTATGAATTCTTTGATCCTCTTCAAGAATTTCATTACATTTGGGCTTTCTATATTTTAATAATCGATCACTTATCCATTTCATCCTATTTTTCATTCTTCCAAGTAATGTTATTAAAAAGAATCAATTCACCATTATCATAACCTAGCCAAGTGTAACCACCAATGAGACAAGGTACCTAAAAGCTATAAGTTACACATTGCACACTAATCCATGATTTTGTTGTGATTGCAGTGGGAAGCATGGAATAGAGGTGGGATTGTCTTCATCAAGGAATCAGCAATAGCACCATGTCATGAGGTCTCTTCATGATCATTGAATCTTCTCCCTAATTCTTCATCTGTGAGAGGAGTTGGATGTTAGTATTGACTAGGGTTTTTAATTCTATTGTCATGAACATCCAATTTTGTAAAATATTGTAAATTCATACACTTGGTCATTTAGAATCTATCTATTTCATCTAAGTTAATTTTCATGTCAGTCAATAATCTCATACCTTCTCAATATTTTATAAGGGACTTCTTCCTCTTTTTCTTCACTGAAGGATGAGTTTTCATTTAGTCATGGGGGTATGATGAAATATATTTTTTTTGGCTCCAATATCAGATACTCGATATCAGGGAGTAAGAAGCAATGTTGGATATCTGATATCATAGAATGAGTTTTGGCCTATAAATATTATGCTTGGATGCATGATTTGATAATATTTTATCATAGCATAGCAAAGCTCTTGCAACGTTTCTTCCCTAGAGTTTGAATATTTTCCAAAGTTCCCATAGTAGGAGTTCTTAAGTGTACGAATCTTTATTTGAGCACTGTTGTACCTAAGAACAACAATATGTGTGGCAATAAAGATGAACTTTCTAATAAACCTTATAGTAGTTCAACTAGACTAAATATTTTATTTATGCATTTAATGTTTCATGAAATTTTCTTTAATGTTTTCAATAATTAAGTTAATTAAGGAATTAAGCTAGTTAGGTTAAATAGCAATTAATTAATCACATAAGTATGACCACTTTGAGCATGCGAATGACACTTGGTAATCCTAGTAACACTTAATGTTTGGTAATCCAACAACATTATACATGATCAGGATGTATACAAAAATTGGGACTGAATACTTATGTTAGGAATAATTAGACCTTGGTTAGTTAGATGAAATTAGTCATTAAATTACTCCATTCCCTTCATCCTTTATTTTAAACACTCATGATATGAAACATAAAAATAATCAAAATCATATGCCTTGATTACACTTAATCATACCTTTATATATCACAAGTATAATTGGGAAGACAATGAATGACTATTAGGGTAAGTTCACTTCCTAGAGACCAGTGTACTGGAAGACATAGAATCTATAGAATTCAATGGGATTGCATGTGAACGCTTAGTGATTTGTATGGTTGTGCATAGGGGTATTCATTGCTCATCAATACCTAACAAAGGGGCAAGGTTAGCGCATCTATCTACCTGATCTGATCTTGAAACAAGAAAACTATGGTTGAAATCGACTTATGGCAAAGAAAATAAGGGCTATAATGAGCTAACTTTAGAAGAAAGAATCTACTTTAAAATTGGCACATATCCCCTATTTTTGACAAAAGGACTCAACAAACTATCCACTTATGTGGCTAAAGGAAATGTGATCCTAATAGGCAAATACAATGCCAACCTTGCACAACTCTATAGTATGGAAATACATAGGTGGTTTGAAGAAAGAAAGGCATGGAAGCCAACACTTCCATTCCCTTACCTTATTAGAAAGTTGTGCAGGTGACCAAAAATCCTAGGACACATAAACATCATTCCTAGGAGAGCCCAAAAGGATTCATACACTAAGTTTCTCAAACCAACTCCACCCAAGAAATATTAAAATAAAGAACAAGAATAAGAATAAGAGGAACAAAAATAGCAACAATAGAAGCAACAACAACAAGCTCCACCATCACCGCTATAAGATTATAGACTGTTGATGAATCATCTACAATAAATTGTAGAAACCATCAACCAGGGAACAAGGGAGGACCAATCTTTACAAAGTTATCGATAATGCCATCTAGCCCACAATTTTAGTAGATCCAACAAGTGGATAGATCTCACTACAGTTAGGAGGAGAGGTGCAAGAGTAACAACAGATCTCTTGGAATGCTGCATCATTCCAAGTGGTGCTTGAGATTAGAGAAGGAGCCACAGTAGTGGTAATGTAATGTAAGGATGTAGTGGGAGTAGCATAGGTGATTACTAGTCACATTAAAGAATCTTTCAACATACCTATTGTACCATCAATGAATCTAACTAGAGCTAAAGATGCTCAAATATTATTCAGAACCTCTATGGCTCATACTAACCATGAGAATGTGCTCAATAGACTACTGTATACTAGGCAAGTCATGACAACACTTTTTAACATCCTCAGTGATGTCACTATAGTATAGTCTAAACTCATTTCTACCAAAGGAAAACTAATCATGGTACAGACAAGGGTAGATCATGCAGAAAACGAAACTCTAAGATTACAAGAAGAGCTTACAACCCAAAGAGCTGAATGTAGAGATCCTACACAACTTCGGAGATGATCTCTTAGCATTGGTTTTTCTCTTACAAACATCTAAACTCCAGCTAATGTGCGAAAAGCATTACAACAGCTACAGATAGTGGTTGAGCTAGTTTCCAAGGACCTTAAATATGAAAATGGGTTTGATTCTAAGAAATGGAAAAATGTGATTGTTGCCAATAAAATGTGGAATTATCCACACATATTTTAAACTCCCATGCTATTCATGTTGAAAGCTGTGAGGAACTTCAAGATTTCCTTAGGGAACTTGAAAGTGCTCTTGCTTCTGTTGTACAATCATCCATATCCACCAGCCTCCGTGCTTTCAACGATCGCCTTGAGGACTTGCAGGGAGGTAGCATTATATGGGAAAGGGAGATATGGAATTTATGTAAGAGAACTGCTATGGTTCTCGGGGTGCTTGAGAGTTAACTGTTTCCATGTTTTCCCTCACTCAGAAATTCTTAGGGGAGCTCATTGTCTTGGTTATTAAGAGGTTCTAATCTTAGTTAGAAAGTCTTCAACATCCTTGTAATTTTTAATGTATCTGTTTACCTATTTATTAAAGGTGTACTTATCCTATTTCAGTCAAGATAACTCAAAAATCTACAGAATGTATTATAATGTTGAATGCCCATCCTAGTTTATACATTTATGGAACCCATAATTTCTTATTTTTGCCCCACCCCCATCAACCTTATTGTGCTACTATAACTAAGAAGATACAGGCCCAAAGTATTAGCTTGTACATTTTTTGAAGATGCCATATCTCTTTCTTACATGTCTTACATGCATAGAAATTTCTTGGAATCTTATTTCAATTTCAATTATGCAATTCTCTTTAGACTTTGGTTGCCTGCCGATGCCGATGCTTTGAGTTGTTGCTTTTCTGTAAATAATGAGAACAAGAGATTCCCACCATATCTTTTATGTCACATTTTTATTTTTGGTGATGATTTTTTAAATCCTGTAAATGGTGAAAGTTACATGGTAAAGACCCTAATACTAAACCTCAATTTTTCTTGGAAACTTCTCAATTAAAAATCTAAAGACATAAAGCATAAAGAAATAAAGAAAATTATTTTATTCACTTTCAAATTAGAGCATAAATACTGAAAGAAAATACACAATAAGGATTTTTAACCAAGTCTTAGAGAATCAGGTTTTCCAACCAAAATCGAGAAATAATTGGAATATAGGTACACCTCAAAATATATAGTCCGAGTAAAACTTTATAACTCATTATTGCCTAGTCATCGAATCAATCCCATGACTTGAGCTTTGAAAACCAAAGATAATGACTCACTTTCTAATTCTATAAGATCATGATTGCTCATGATGAGCATATAAGGCAATGGTCCTCTAAAAAAGAGACTCTTACATTCAAGAGCTCTCTAAACACTTTCCATTGATATCAACTCTCCCATGCTAATATGAGACCATGATTAATAAGTTTTAATCCTATGACAATTAGAAATCCTATTAGTTTTAACCCCATGCAAATTATTTCTGATGGTATTATAGAGAAAGCAAAATAAGCTCAACAAATAGTAAGATAGATGTTTGATTAACCACGATATCAGGTGCATGATATCGGAGCCTACCATGCAATGTCGGATACCTAATATTGGGACCTGTCTCCTTACCAATAAATAAGAGGCAGGTGCACTTGGTTTTGCAGTAGTTTGTTAGATCCTTAGTCAAAATATTGCCTTTTCTCCCTCTCAGAGTTAGAATTATTTCTGCATGCCCACAGTTAGAGTTATAAAGTGAATGGATCTTTATTTGAGCATTGTGTACCTAAGCACACCTTGTGTACAACAATAAAGATGAACTTTATGATAAACCTTGCAGCATTCAAAATAGATTAATTAATGTTATTTGTAGTTATTTAATACTTTTCATAGTTAATTAATGTTCTCTCTCCTCTCTCTCTCTCTCTCTCTCACCCTACAACTCTCCTAAGTAAGCACACATAGTACGATCACTTCTAGCATGCGTGTAATACTTGGTAACCCAATAATGATTAGTGTTTGGTAATGCCAGTAGTCTTGAACTAGTTTAGGATGTGTACAGAAAGTGAGAATGGATACTGGTGTTAGGATTAATTAGAGCCTAGTTAATCAGGATTAAATTATTTACTTAGTTATCTCTCTCCTCCCTTATTATTAGTAGGACATAAAAACATGAAAGCCATAAAAATCATATGCCTCAAGTTTACTTAACCATACCATTGTCACATACAAGTAAGCTTGGGAAGACAATGATTAACCAACCCATTATTGTTCCATCAAGGCGCATAAGCACTTAGTCCTTGGAATTTGACTAGATCATGCATGTATGCTCATATTCGTATGGTTGAGCATAGGGATATCTCGCTGCTCATCATTAGCACTGCTGCTGGGGACTTAGTGGTTTGTGTGCTAATTAGAACTTAGGAAATCATTCACATCATTGGAATGAACCCTTAGGATTGGTTGAGAAAATAATAAACAAGAATACATTGCACATTGAACAAACAAGTATTTCTTCTTCTTCGTATGAAAGTGCTTCACCTCCTACGTCTAAAATAGGAAACAATCGACGACATAATACACATGATGTTGATTCGCCAGTCCCTCAATAGTTTCGAGTGGTATATATTCATCCTAATGAGTATATAATAGACTTCATCTTTATCCTCCATCAATATGAACAACTGTGTTGGTGAGACTTAGAAAGTAACATAGTGTTACCTCCCAATCGTTTAGTCCCAAGAATAATTCTTTGTGCTCTCACACGAATTGGCATGCAACACTTACACACAGAATATGTTGTGCAAGACCATAACTTGAGAGAATACTATCCCACGAAGGCACAACGTCAAAAAGACTTAGAACAAGAGAGACATCATAATTCTTTGAAGGGTAAGTGGTCCCAAAAGGTTCCACATATCTTAAGCGAAAATGAGGATGGTGAACTTGCCTCGAGTAGTCGCCCAAACAATGATGTTCCTCCCCTTGACTTTGGCCAAGTGGTTGTGGATTAGAACTTTCATTCCACTATTCATAACCTAGGTTCTGATATCCATGGGTACAAAGGGTTCGATAAATGGACACGAACACATGATAAAGATGAACATTTTGATTGCAATCACAATCGAGGCCAAGACTACCAAATAGAAGGTAGCTAATGAAATGTGATATCCCATACGCGATATCATAGCCACCATGTAACATCACATCCTACCTCATCTTCTATAAATAAGAGGAAGTGCCCTTGGTTCAAGAGAATAAGATTTAGACCCTTAGCCAAACTCTTGCAATTTTGTCATTCCAGAGTTAGAATTATTTCTGTGTGCCTACAGTAGAAGTCATAGAGTGAAGGGATATTTATTCAAGAAATTTGTACCTGAGCACAATTTTGTGTACAGAAATAAAGATGAACTTTATAATAAACCTTGTAGCATACAAATTAAGTTAATTAGTAATTAATGATATTTTAATGCTTTCCTAGTTAATTAATATCTCTCTCAACCTTCAATCCCCTTAGTTAAATACACTCAGTACGACCAATTTGAGCATGCATGTAGCACTTGGTAACCCAGTAATGATTAGTGTTTGGTAATCCCAGTAGCATTACACTGGTTTAGGATGTGTAAGGCAAGTGGGAATGGATACTGGTGTTAGGAACATTTAGAAACTAGTTAATGTAAGTTTTCCACTTAGTTCTCTTTCCCTCTCCTTTATTAGCAGAAGACATAAAAAATACAAAAGCTATAAAAATCATATACCTCAAGCTTACTTAACCATACAATTGTGACAATACAAGTAAGTTTGGAAAGATAACGATTCATTAACCCTGAGTGTTTCATTAAGGCGCATAAGCACTTGGTCCTTGGATTTCAACTGGATCATGCGTGAAATGCTCATATTTGTATGGTTGAGTGTAGGGGTACGTCAGTACTCATCATTGGTGCTGTAGTCGGGGACTTAGTTATTTGTGCACTGCATAGAACATAGGAAATAATTCATATCATTGGATTGTTAGAATGAACCCTTAGGGTTAATCAAAGAAAGATGAGACAATGGTACATTGCACATTGAATGAAATAAGATGTCGTCTTCTTCGCACAAGAGCACTTCACCACCTAAGACTAACACAAGAGATAGTCAATGACATAATATACATAACCAAGATCCACCAGTTCCTCAACAGTTTCGTGTGGTATATAGTCATCCTAATGAATATGTACTTGATTTTACCTTTATTCTTCACCAAGACGAACAACTGTGTTGGAGAGACTTGGAGGGTAAGATAGTGTTGCCTCCAGACCGATCAGTTTCCAACATGCTCCTTCGTGCTTTCTCACGAATAGGCATGCTACTTTTATACATAGAATACATTGCACATGATCATGAGTCAAGAGACTATCATCCCATAGAAGTGCAACATCAAAGGAACTTGTGACAGGAGAGATACCATACATCTTTGAAGGGTAAATGGCCTCATGATCCTCCACACGTTTTGAGCAAAAATTGAGGATCATGAACCCACCTCAATAGGTTCCGCATGAAATGATGTTCCTCCTCCTGGACATTGGTTAGGGGGTGATGTATCAGAACCTCCACTCCATCATTCACAACCCTAGTTTTGATACCCATGAACACAAAGTGTTCAATGAAGGAACACAAACACATGATAGAGTAGATGTTCTAGTTGTGATCACGATCAAGGTTGAGAACACCAAAGAGAAGGTAGAAAAAATTGTCATGGAGATGGTTCTCCTTCTTCTTCACTTTCATCATCACCTTCACCCTCTCCTTCAGTGTTCGGATGCAGTCATAGGGAAACCAATCGTGAGGATAAGGGAAAATGAAGTGAAAGTCATCGACCAGACAATCGAGAACGAGGATGAGGGAACTCTAAAGAATTAAGACATAGAAGAAGGGAGAGTAGGGAACTGGGTAGACACCATAGACGCTATGAATAAGATGATCACAAAGAACCCCTACTCACAACTAAAAACATGCTAGATATAATGAAGGCCGTAAGGGTTCCAAAAAGGCATCAAAAGGATAGTAGGATCAAGAGGTTAGACATGAACAACATCCCATGATTTGAAGGGGGATAGAACACTGATTGTCAAAATAATTTACAAGCATTCCATGATGCATGTGCCTTGCAAAATATAGAAAATGAATGGCAAAAACTAAAGTTGTTCCCAAGGACACTAGTGAAAGAAATTGAAAGTTGGTACTAGTCCTTAGAACCAGAATCCATTCGAAGCTGGAGTACAATGTTAGAACTTTTCAATTATAAGTACCAAATGTACTCCCAAGTGTCTAACCTATGGAAGCAAATCCAAGGATGGAAGCAAGGAAATTATGAACCCTTGTATGCTGCCATGGTTATTCGCAGTGGGATCAACTACACCATCTTGTGGATGGGCTTAGGAATGAAATAAGAAGAACCCTTGGGATGTATGCCCAAGTAAGGTTATCCGAGCTTAGGTCTCATCAAATTCATAAAATGCTAGAGCAAGTTGCCAAAGAAGAAGGTGAGATATGAAAGAGAGAAAGTGCAAAAGAATACAATTGAGATCCTTCCCTCTGAGAAAAGGGAGTCAGATTTTGTGAGGAGGAAGAGGAGTCACCACTCAAAGAAATGGTACATAGGAAAACATTACCTCCTCAAAAGTTAACATCAAAAGTATCAACAAAGGTAGACCAAATGTGGGACTCCTTGGATAGTAGGTTTGAAACTATTCTTAAAATTGTAGAGGATTCTATAGAGCAACGTAGTGACCACAACAAAAAGAAAAAGAGAGAAGTGGAAAATGCACGTAACAAGGGTAAAGGAAAAATGGCCATCACAGAAGAGGTTGTGGATTTAGACACAGACAATGATAGTGGATGCGAGAGATGCCAATAAGACCATCCTAAGGGATGTTGCCCAGTGATCTCATATCTACAAGAGTCTTGGGTGTATGCACTCAACCCACGACTAAATAAATGGCAAACACCCTGACGGTTACCTTATCCCCAAGGTAACCCAAGGCAGTTTCACCAACCTTCAACATATTATCTGAGTGGAACTCCACCACAACCCGTTGAGCAACATCAATAGTGGAAATACCCATGGTCATGGGGGATGCCACCACCTAGGCAACAATACCCATACTGGGAACCTAACCCATATGGCTATTATGTGCAGCATCCAATCTCTCCACGTGACTCTATCAATCACGTTACATCACAATGCCACTAACAAGCTCATGAATATTATAAAACTCCTTCTCCTAGAAGTGATAACCCAAAAATATATACCATCCTCCAAATCCATCCATAGCTCTCACACCAATAGCTCCATTAACACCTGCTCCAGTAATGTAATGGAAACTCCCTACTCAACTGCATGAATGCAATGCCATAAGGGTTGTAAATCCTCAACCCACTGTTTGTTCTAAAAATCATATGAAGAAAATACCTTTCTTTAGAACCAACAGGCCAACCAAGCCTTACAACCAAAAGCGGTTGAACCTCTGAATGCCTGCTCATCAAATAAATCTTTAGAGCTCCCTTTGAACCAAACACCAACCTCAATGCATATGGTTATGATAACACATGTCGTTACTGAATAGATTAAGGCTGGCCACCTTCCCAGGAAATTCTCTGATCTTGGAAGCCCTCTAATCTATCTCCAAATCACTAGGAATGAGCCATGTAAAGCTCTTCTCAATTCAAGTTTTGGAGTCAACTTGATATTGCAAGAAATGTACAAAGCCTGGAACCTACCTCCATTGAAAAAAATAAATATTTTCCTAGATCTAGCTGACCAGTCCATCACTATTCCTTTTGGACTAGTGGAGGACCTCATCACCACTATGTGTGGGTGGTTGTACCTAGCTGATTTCCTAGTGATATAGGTAAATAACGGTAAAGGGGACTTCCCAATCATAATGGAAAGGACATGGCTAAGTACTATAGATGCATGCCTAGGAATCCGTGATCTTTCCCTGGAAAAAGCTAAGGAGAACATTTTTGGAAAGATCGAGAAGAAGAAGGTTCCATGCATTGCATATAGTGATATAGGATGCAATTACGTGTAGAGATCATGGGTTGTGCAAAGTTTAGCATTGCCTGCATGCAATCGGTGTGCACAAGACATTAATATACAAAAGTGCCTATATACAGTAGCCACATGACAAGAAGACACCCAGTGGCTGATAGCTGATCAAGAGAGCAACTCACTCATGTGCATGGAACTAATTGAGAGAATAACTTGCGCTTACATCGAAAGCATAGATGAGCTAGAGTAAGTCCATTGCCAACTTCCAAGTCTTAACCTTGAAAACATCAACTGGGGGAAGTTGGAAATTCCTGAAAAATTCATACAGGAGCCCCTAGAACTAAAACCATTGCCCACTAGTCTGGAATATATGATCCTTGAAAATGGAAAATCGATAATCATCAATGCAATACTTGCTTCCAAAAAAAAAAAGACTACTGAAAGTAATAAAAAAGTGGTCAAAAGCCTTTGCCTGGTCATAGCTTGAATTAACTAGAATAGATCCTAGGATATGCTAGCATAGCATTTACACTAACCCCTCCATGAAACCATGGAAACAACCGTAGAGGTGATTGAACCCAAAATTGAAGCAAGTAGTAAAAGAAGAAATAGAACAGCTTCTTAAGGCTAGGTTCATATAATCCATTGATGATAGCGAATAGGTTAGCCCTCTGGTAATCGTGCCTAAAAAGGAAGAAAAATGGAGGGTGTGCATAAATTTTAGGCTGTTGAACATGGCAACATTTAAGGATCACTTTCCATTGCCATTCGTTGACCAAGTCTTAGGCACCATAGCAGGGCATCACTATTACACTTTTCTAGATGGTTATAATAGATACAACCAAATATAGATAGCCCTAGAAGACCAAGCCAAGATAACATTCACTAATCATTGGGGAATGTTTGGGTATAAAAAAATGTCATTTGGCTTGTGTAATGCTCCTGCCACGTTTCAACGCCTAGTTCTAAGCATATTCCAACAGAAAATAGGGAATGGAGTGGAAGTCTTTATGGATGACTTCTCTACCAATGGAACAAGCTTTGATCAAGCCTAGGACCAACTAGAGAAAGTGCTAAAAAGATGTGTAGCAACCAATCTAAGGCTCAACTGGTAGAAAAACCATTTAATGGTCCAAGAAGGCATAGTACTTGGGCATAAGGTTTCACATGCAAGAATAGGGGTAGACCCAGATAAAATTAGGGTCATCTAAGGAATCACCCGTCAAGCAAAAACTATCAAAGACATTTGGTCATTCCTTGGACACACTGGCTACTATAGTAGATTCATTGAGAACTTCTACAAGATTGCCAAACCATTGGTAGAGCTAACAAAGAAGGACGTACCTTTTGAATGGACCAGGCAATGTGAACCAGCATTCCAAACCCTGAAATGAAAGCTAGTAGAAACTCCCATTCTACAAGTACCTGACTAGTCCAGAGTATTCCACATCATGATGGACACATCCAATTATTCCTTAGTAGTTATTCTAATTATTAGAGTGGTTACTTTAGTAGTTACTCTAGCAGTTACTCTAATTATTAGAGCGGTTACTCTATTAGCTATTCTAATTATTAGAGTGACTACTCTAGCGGTTACTTTAGTAGTTATTCTAATTATTATATTCGTTACTCTAATTATTAGAGTAGCTGCTCCCAAGCCTATAAATACAGTGCCCAAGTGTACAATTAGAGGAAGTATTTCAGTAGTTAAGTAGCAAAACTCTTGTAGTCTGTTTGAAAGTTAGAGTATTTTCATGTGCCCACAGCAGGAGGTCTAAGTGTGGATGGATCTTTATTCGAGCATTGTGTACCTAAGCACACCTTATGTACGGCAATAAAGATGAGCTCTTTGATTCATCCTTGCAGCACTTGAAAATTTTTTTTCTTACACATTCCTTTTTATTTTACTTCCTTATGCATTTTTTTTATTTTATTTTATGCACTTTACATTTCTATTATTAGCAAAACAATTAATTTTTGATGAATTAAGAAAATTGTTAAATTACATAAGCACGACCACTTCAAGCATGCGTGTAACGGCTTGTAACCCAGTAACGATTAATGTTAGGTAATCCTAGCAATGTTGCTCTGGTTTAGGATGTGTATGGAAAGTGGAAAGAAATGCTTGTGTTAGGATTATTTAGAAATTAGTTAATGATTAGTTAAGTTAAATTAGTCACCAAGTTATCTCTCTCTTTTCCTACTAGCACAGGACATAAAAACATAAAAGCTATAGAAATCATATGCCTCAAGCTTACTTAACCATACAATCATGACATACAGGTAAGCTTGGGAAGAGAATGATCAATCAACCCATCCTTGTTATACAAGGGTGCATAAGCACTTAGTCCTTTGAATTTGACCGCATCATGCGTGAAACACTTGTATTCGTATGGTTGAGCGTAGGGGTATCTCATTGCTCATCAACAAAGTATTTCAATATGTATAGGAATAATGCATAATGGTGATACCATCAGCATTGAACAAAGCTCACGTATTTTTACCCATGATAAAAGGTCATTTTTATCTTTGGCCATCATGATGCATGCATATTAGATATTTTTTTATGGCCTTCATGATACTTTCACTTCTTCTAGATTCTCTCAAAGGAAAATTGTATTTTGAAAGCTTCATATTTTGAAACTTTCAAATAAAAGGTAAGAATATATACGTATGATTTCCTACTTACCATATCCATAACTAGGGTTTTTTTTCAGGAACTTCTTGAATAGAATTACTTCAAACATTAAATACAATTACTTAAAATAATCATATACAAATCACATGGTTCTAAAGTAAAAAAGAAAAAAATTCCAAAATCTATGAGTTATGACTAACATGAATCATCAATACCATAGAAGATATGCCATTTTTTAAATAAAAAATTAGATTTAAACTAAACCAATTAGAAATAAAAATTATTGATTTAATAATTTTTTTTGGAACTCTCCAATGTTAGTAAAGATTTGTGGTAATATCTTTCAAGGTTACCTATTAATGGAGTTCATCAACTAAACCAAGAAAAAGTATGATATTCAACTTGGCTTTCTTCTTATGACATCCACATTATTTTGTTTAAATAGTTAGCTTTTGCTAAGTACGAAGCTATGAATGTAGGTCACACTAAATTATACTTGTGTAAATATATGTGTTTGTTTGAATTATAATCATAGNCAAGGAAAGACTCAAAGGATGAAAAGGATGTGACTTCAAGAGGATTCGATGCATTTTAATTGGCCATTCTCTTGGGTGTTTAGATGCTTGTTTCTTCAATTTTCCACCATTCTGACATTGTTCGAAAATCAGGAAGCCAAGTGAATAGAAATAACTCTTTTCATGGTGTGGTTCTCACACAAGAAGAAAAAAAAGAAAAGAAAGGAGAAAAGTGAGAATTCAAAGCACACCCCTTAGACATAATAAAGAAATATGGGCTACAAGCATTGGTTATGAAACTGGAAAGACATGTTACCCATGCTTGAAGGTTCTCTCTAACTAAATCCCTTTCTCACTTCCTGCTCATCTGTCTCACTCTCCTCGGGATGGTGGCCACTCTTTGTGAAGGCATTCTTGTTGCTTCAAGAGGATGGATTGGCCAAGTGTATTGATGTGAGGCCACAGAAGGTGGTTGGGTTGAGTTTGGATTTGGAATGATTTGTACTAATTCATATCAACCATAAAATATACAAGGAAATATACACAACCTTATTCTTGGGATTCCATTCCATCCTCTCCTCTCCACCTTTCTTCCCATTTTTCTACCTCATTGCCAGTTCTCTCATTAGTCCGTTCTAGGTTGATGCATGGTTTTTTTTTTGGTGAATTCTTGTGGGTATGTTTTTAACTCTTGTTTCCAAATGACATTCCTAGAGCCTACAGACTCTTTGGTTTGTGGGTTTGTCAGGGCATAAAAGGCATGAGCCTACTTTGGGGAGGACCCACTGGCATTCCTTTTTGTTGCAATTGTTAAGTTCCTTTTCTTAAACATTTCCTGCATTCAATCATCTCTTGTTTCATCACAATCCATGACATCCATTTTATTAGTGTTGTCGTTTTTAATTTTTCGCATCTTTCTTATTCCTCATTGGTGAGTGGCAAAGTACCCCTACACTCAACCATATGAATATGAGTGTTACATGCCCGATCCGGTCAAACTCCATAGACTAAGTGCCTACACCACCTATGGAACACCTAAGGTTAATCAACCATTGTCCTCCCAAGCTTACATGTATTTTTCATGGTCATATGGTTAAGTAAGCTTGAGGCATGTAATTTTTATATCTTTTCTATTTTTATCGCCTATGCTAAGTGGGAAAAGGGTGAAGATACTAATTAACTAACTTTAACTAACTACGCCTTAATTAACCTAGCATCATTATCCATTCCCTACTTGTCTTTTCACACCATGAACTAATGCAATGCTACTGGGTTACCAAATGCTATTCATTACTAGGATTACCAAGCGTAATGCACATGCTCGAAGCGGTCATATTGAATGCACTTAACTATGAGAGTTGAGGGTTGAGAGAGATTAAGTCCTTAAGAAAGCATTTAAACAATGAAAAAAATAACAATAATTAAATTCCTATTTAGCTTAATCCATGCACTACAAGGTTTTTCCAAAAGTTCATCTTTATTGCCGTACACAATTGTGGCGATGGACTGGGATATCGTGTACACGATATCACGGGTCACACGATATCGCATCCCATCACTCATATTTTTCCATCTTATAGCTATCAAAGGTTCACTCTTAGTCATGAGGGCCTTAGTAGAAATATTTCAATTTTCTTCATTTTACTATTCACCTAACCCTTAGACCTTCGATAGTCACCTATGATGAATCTCTAAACTAGTTTCTTCCATAACCACAACTCAGCTAATGTGCTTGATATTAAGGCAAGGTATCAACTACATTGTAGTTTATCTATCCTTGCTCATTTGTGA
>MNCI01024813.1:89357-134731 GCA_015680685.1 Gnetum montanum
AACTAAATGATGCTCTTTGGGCATACTGCTCCACATGGAAACTTCCTATAGGCTACTCTTCCTATGAGTTAGTGTATGGTAAATTACCAACGCTTCCCATTGAAACTGAGCCTCGTACACTATCCATGGCATGTGACCTCAACCTTGGCCTTGGTCTAGCACAGAAACAATGGTTACTAATTGTTAACTTACTAGATGAAGATCGAAAAGCTGCCCTGTCATCTAACAAGTTGCGCAAGGCATTCAATAAACAACCTCATGACCTAAGGATTAGGAAAGTTAAATATCAACTGGCAGGTCAGGTTCTCTACTGGAATCCCACAAATGTGCCACAATGGACTAAATTTCAAACACTGTGGGAAGGACCCTATATTATTTATGCAACTTTTCCTTTAGGTTCCATGACAATATACAAACCTAAGAGCTAGATAAGAAACTATTGGTCAATGTACAAAAAACCAAACCTTTCCATGAGCTTAGGAATGCCAATACACATGGTACCTCTGTTGATGGAAAACCTTGCTCACTATTTCAAATATCCTCCTTCCAACTTAGTCATGGGGAAGATGGCCACCTATGCTAACCATTTTAGGCCCTCAATTATTTTTGAATTTTTAGTTTACACATTTTTCAACTTTTGTTATTTTTTTACACCATTGTTTATGTTTTTAATATTTCTTTGTTTGATTTACTTTTATTCATCATCCAATAAGTGTTCATGATGGTGGATTTCATTATATCATATTGATTACTAATTTTTGATTTCTACCTTTGAATTATGATATTGATATTAAGGTATGGTTCTTTTGGTAAAATAGGCAATGAGTCCACACCGTCTACTCATCCATACAACTCTATGGTCTCCTTTTTCATGGAACAGTATAGTCCCCTTTTTCTAAGTAAATTTATTAATGAATTGGTGGCTGGGTACTTTTCAAAGAAAGGAAAGACTCAAAGGATGAAAAGGATGTGGCTTCAAGGGGATTTGATGCATTTGTGTTGGCCATTCTATTGGGTGTTTAGATGCTTGTTTCTTGGGTTTTCCACCATTCTGACATTGTTCAAAAGTCAGGAAGCCAAGGGAATAAAAATAAGTCTTTGCATGTTGTGGTTCTCACGCAAGAAAAAAAAAGAAAAGAAAGGAGAAAAGTGAGAATTCAAAGCACACCCCTTAGACATAATAAAGAAATATGGGCTACAAGCATTGGTTATGAAACTGGAAAGATATGTTACCCATGCCTGAAGGTTCTCTCTAACTAAAGCCCTTTCTCACTTCCTGCTTGTCTGTCTCACTCTCCTTAGGATGGTGGTCACTCTTTGTGAAGGCATTCTTGTTGCTTCAAGAGGATGGATTGGCCAAGTGTCTTGATGTGAGGCCACTGAATGTGGTTGGTTTGAGTTTGGATTTGGAATGCTTTCTACTCAGTCATGTTAACCATAAAATATACAAGGAACTATACACAACCTTGATCTTGGGATTCCATTCCATCCTCTCCTCTCCACCTTTCTTCCCATTTTTCCACCTCATTGCCAGTTTTATCATTAGTCCATTCTGTGTTGATGCATTATTTTTCTTTGGTGAATTCTTATGGGTAAGTTTTTAACTCTTGTTTCCAAATGACATTCCTAGAGCCTACAGACTCTTTGGTTTTTGGATTTGTCAGGGCATAAAAGGCATGAGCCTACTTTGGGGAGGACCCACTAGCATTCCTTTTTGGTGCAATTGTAAAGTTCTTTTTCTTAAACATTTTCTCCAATCAATCATCTCTTGTTTCATCCCCATCCATGACATCCATTTTATTGGCATTGTCGTTCTTATTTTTTCCCATCTTTCTTGTTTCTCATTGATGAGTGGCGAGGTACCCCTACACTCAACTATACGAATAGGAGCATTAAATGCACGATCTGATCGAACTCTACAGACTAAGTGCCTACACGCCTTATGGAAAACCTAAGGTTAATCAATCATTGTCCTCCCAAGCTTACTTGTATTTTTCATGGTTGTATGGTTAAGTAAGCTTGAGGCATGTGATTTTTATATCTTTTCTATTTTTATTGCATATGCTAAGAGGGAAAATGGTGAAGAGACTAATTGACTAACTTTAACTAACTAAGCCTTAATTAACCTAGCATTAGTATCTATTTTCCGCTTGCCATTTCACACCCTGAACCAATGCAATGCTACTGGGTTACCAAATGCTATTTGTTACTGGGATTACCAAGCGTAACGCACATGCTCGAAGCAGTCGTACTGAATGCACTTAACTATGAGAGTTGAGGGTTGAGAAAGATTAAGTCCTTAAGAAAGAATTTAAAGAATGAAAAAAATAACAATAATTAAATTCCTATTTATCTTAATCCATGCACTACAAGTTTTTTCCAAAAGTTCATCTTTATTGTCGTACACAATTGTGTGCTTAGGTACAAAATTGCTCGAATTAAGATCCATTCACTTTGGGACTCCTACTGCGGGCACATGGAAAATATTCTAACTCTGGAATGGGAAAATGACAAGACTTTGGCTAAGGTCTAGATCTAGATGGAGAAACAAGGGAGAGCTGCCCCTTATTTATAGAATTGGTGATAGACTGTGATATCGCATCTCATCACTCATATTTTTCCATCTTATAGCTACCGGAGGTTTACTCTTAGTCATGGGGGCCTTGGCACAAATTTTTCAATTTTCTCCATTTTGCTATTCGCCTAACCCTTAGACATTGGGTAGTCACCTATGATAAATCTCCAAACTAGTTTCTTCCATAACCACAACTCAGCTAATGTGCTTGATGTTGAGGCAAGGTATCAACTACATTGTAGTTTATCTATCCTTGCTCATTTGTGACTGTGTTGTGTGTGCAGATGGCGATCATACAAAAAATGGATTGGGCTTGGAGGAAGCACTCAAGATGGACTGGAATTGAAGCATTTATGAAAGGAGAAAGTCTGGTGGTGTGGCTATAGATAAACAATGAAAGGCGCAATCTTAGCATTGGGGGCACCACATTTCTTTTTCATTCTCACTCTTTCTCTACAAGCTTCAAAATAAATGCTTGGATGTCATTTATGTACAAGTGTTCACCACAATGGTCATGAACACTAATGTTGTAATATGCTTATTCATTAGGCACATTGAATTTGTCATCCCATTCCATCGTCAATTGTCAATTAGTCAATAATCCCATACCTTCCAAATATTTTGTGAGGAACACAAGGACGAGTGTTTATTCAGTCATGGGGGTATGATGAGAGTGGTTACTCTAGTAGTTATTCTAATTATTAGAGTGGTTACTTTAGCAGTTACTCTAGCACTTACTCTAATTATTAGACTGGTTACTCTAGCAGTTACTCTAATTATTAGAGTGGTTAATCTAGTAGTTATTCTAATTATTAGAGTGGTTACTCTAGCGGTTACTTTAGCAGTTATTCTAATTATTATAGTCATTACTCTAATTATTAGAGTAGCTACTCCCAAGCCTATAAATATAGTGTCCAGGCACACAATTGGAGGAAGTATTTCGGTAGTCAAGTAGGAAAACTCTTGTATTCTGTTTGAAAGTTAGAGTATTTTCCAAGTGCCCATAGTAGGAGGTCTAAGTGTGGATGGATCTTTATTCAAGCATTGTGTACCTAAGCAAACCTTATGTACGGCAATAATGATGAGCTCTTTGATTCATCGTTATAGAATTTGAGATTTCTTTTCTTACAGATTTCTTTTTATTTTACTTCCTTATGCATTTGTTTTATTTTATTTTATTCACTTTACATTTCTATTATTAGCACAATAATTCATTTTTGATCAATTAAGAAAATCTTTAAATTACATAAGCACAACCACTTCAAGCATGTGTGTAACACTTGGTAACCGAGTAATGATTAATGTTTGGTAATCCTAGCAGTGTTGCTCTGGTTCAGGATGTGTATGGTAAGTGGGAACAAATGCTTATGTTAGGATTAGTTAGAACTTGGTTAATGAGTAGTTAAGTTAAATTAGTCACCAAGTTATCTCACTCTTTTCCTACTAGCACAGGACATAAAAACATAAAAGCTATAAAAATCATTGCCTCAAGCTTACTTAACCATAGAATCATGACATTTAGGTAAGCTTTGGAAGACAATGATCAATCAACCCATCCTTTTTCTACAAGGGCACATAAGCACTTAGTCTTTTGAATTCGACCGCATCGTGTGTGAAATGCTCGTATTCGTATGGTTGAGCGTAGGGGTACCTCGTTGCTCGTCAACAAGCTATTTTAATATGTATAAGAATAATGCATAAGGGGGATACCATTAGCATTGACCAAGGCTAACGTATTTTTACCCATGATAAAAGGTCATTTTTATCTTTGGCCATCATGATGCATGCATCTTAGATATTTTTTTATGGCCTTCATGATAGTTTCTCTTCTTCTAGATTCTCCGAAAGGAAAATTGTATTTTGGAAACTTCATATTTGGAAACTTTCAAACAAAAGGTAAGAATATATACATATGATTTCCTACTTACCATATCAATAACTAGATTTTTTTTAAGGAACTTCTCAAATAGAATTACTTCAAACATTAAATAAAATTACTTAAAAAAATCATATACAAATCACATGGTTCTAAAGTAAAAGAGAAAAAAATTCCAAAATCTATGAGTTATGACTAATATGAATCATCAATACCATAGAATATATGCCATTGTTTTTAATAACAAATTAGATTTAAACTAAACCAATTAGAAATGAAAACTATTAATTTAATAATTTTTTTGGAACTCTCCAATGTTAGTCAAGATTTGTGGTAATATCTTTCAAGGTTTCCTATTAATGGAGTTCATCAACTAAACCAAGAAAAAGGATGATATTCAACTTGGCTTTCTTCTTAAGACATCCACATTATTTTGTTTAAATAGTTAGCTTTTGCTAAGTACGAAGCTATGAATGTAGGTCACACTAAATTATACTTGTGTAAATATATGTGTTTGTTTGAATTATAATCATAGACATTAAGAAGTATCTGGTAAGTAGAAAACTATAGAAATTATTTGCAACTATGATATTTCTAAGCATTAAGGCTTTGTTGCAATATCAAATTACTAATGGTATAAACATAATCATAGAGACATAAGTTGCAACTTTCATAAAAAAAATTTTATTATCAAATTTAGGTAAACTATTACATGCATGTAAAATAATCTAATTATGTCATAGATTCTGAGTTGGAGGGGAGACATGGAAAACTCAAAAATATGTTTAATAAGCATAAAAAAATGTTTAATTAAGAAGGATTACCTCCTTCCCATGCTGAAGCGCCTCCTCCTTCACATCCTCCATTGTTGTTTTGTTAGTCCGAATCTCTGCTGCTACTGCGATTCATTATGAAAACACTTCAAAAATGAATCTCAGGTGGCTATGGTTGCTTTTTATGGGCATTTCTAGGCCTTTTTGACTAATCATTTTTGTTTTCTTGAACACATGATGGCCTTTTATATTCTTCTTGCAAGCAACGTGACCTGCATTTGCGTCTTTGGGCCCTTTCCTTGGCTAGCTGGTAGCCTCCTATGAAGAAACACAAGCATCTTCGCTTCTACTCTAGCTTCTTATCCTCTCTTTACACTTCTTTTTCTTTACTTTTTTTTCATTATGTTGATGCTATTGCGAAGTACTCTACTTGTATATGAAGTAATGTTCTTATTCTTTGGGCTGTGTTGATTTGGTCTTACTCTTTCATGATTTTAGTATTGTAAACTCAAAAGTGATCCTCGAGACTATAGAGGAAAATAAGTTGCTAGACTGATACACATGCATGGACTAGAAAAAGAGATACTATTAGATTGAAATGAAGGTTGGATAGGAACACTATTGTCTTTCCATTATTTCCAAGGTGTGTAGCTATTAGGTTCTACATCCACTATGCAAGCAGAAGTATCGTCAGTGCACAACTTAACTACACAACAACAGAAACAGTTGAATGGTTGTAGTGTTTGCACTGGATCAATTTATGCACTATGTGTTAGGTTACAAAGTGTTCATCCATACAAATCATAGTGCAATCTTGTTCCTCATGAACAAGCCAATGATTAGCCCTCATATTATACAATGGCTAGTAATCCTACAGGAGTTTGATCTAACGATGATCGATCAAAAATGCACCGAGAACGTGGTTGCAGATCATTTATCTCGATTGTGTTGGGATAACAAAGAGGATGAATATGTAACATCTGATCATTTTCCTAATGAAGCCCTCTTTGCTGGTGTAGTGAATAACTAACTACCCACGGAGATGAACTGGTATAGTAGCATTCTCA
Source organism: Gnetum montanum (assembly GCA_015680685.1). Taxonomy (NCBI): domain Eukaryota; kingdom Viridiplantae; phylum Streptophyta; class Gnetopsida; order Gnetales; family Gnetaceae; genus Gnetum; species Gnetum montanum. The sequence goes on from MNCI01024813.1 coordinate 95,649, forward strand.
CCTATCTTCATACTCAACAAACACCATAGGAGTTGGATCCTAGGAAGAAAAAATAGTTTCTTCATCAAGGCAAGTACTTCATGGAGATTAATGGACAAACTTACAAAGTGTGTCGTGATGGCTTGCTTTGATGGTGTGTGCCTGAGGTAGACCAACTGAGAGTTCTCCAAGATGCTTATTAGGGCCCTTGTGGGGATCACTATGTGGGGAGAGGAATGGCTATTAAGATCTTTCTTGCAAGATATTATTGGCCAACATTATTTCAGGATGCCCATTAATTTGTCTAATCTTGTGAGCACTGTCAACATGATGGGGGAATGATTGCTAAAATGGAGAGTCTTCAACAATGGATTCAATCGTTAGAACCCTTCAACATTTGGGGAATAGAATTTATGGGGCCCATTACACCAATGTCTAATGGAAAATCTTACATTGTAGTTTCCATAGACTATTTAAAAAAATTGGTTGAAGCAAATTCTATTAAAGATTGCACATCATCTATAGCAGCATGATTTGTTAAACAAAAAATTGTAAATAGGTTTGGTGTGCCACATGCACTTATTTTGGATAATGGAACACATTTCACAAGTGCAACTTTTCGAAAGTTAATGTAATGCTTAGGCGTTGAACATAAATTAACTACACCTTATCACTCCCAAGCTAACAGACAAGCTGAGGTCACCAACAGGGAGATCACTAAAATATTGACTAGAACAATTAGCAAGTATAGGTGAGATTGGAGCACTAAACTGAATGATGCTCTTTGGGCATAACGCTCCACTTGGAAACTCCCTATAGGCTACTCTCCCTATGAGTTAGTTTATGGAAAGATTCCAATGCTTCCGATTCAAACCAAGCTTTGTACACTATCAATGGCTTTTGACCTCCACCTCAACCTTGATCTAGCACAAAAACAAAGATTGGCAACTTTAAACGTGCTAGATGAAAACCGATTAGCTGCCCTCTCATCAAATCAGTTGCATAAGGCATATAACAAGGGACATCATGACTTGAAGATTTGAAAAGTTAAGTATCAATTGGGAGATAAGGTTTTCTACTAGAACCCCACACATGTGCCACAACGCACAAAATTTCAAACATTGTGGTAAGGACTTTATATTATTCATGCAACCTTTCCTTCAGGGTCCATGACCATATACTGACATGAGAACTCCAATAAAATATTGTTAGTCAATGTGCAATAGACCAAATCCTTCCATGAATATAGAATGGTCAGTGCACATAATACCTCTGAAAAGGGATGACCACACTCGCTATTTCAGATCTCCTCCTTCCAACTCAGTTATGGGGGAGATGACCATCTTTGCTAATCATTTGAGGACCTCAGTTCCTTTTTAAATTTTTTTTTACACATTTTTGTTTTACAAATTTCTTTAATTTTTCTTGTTTTTTTTGCACCATCGTTTATACTTTCTCATTTCTTTGTGTGATTGTTTGTTTTTGTTTTTATTTTTATTTTTTTTCTTGTTTCTTATTTTTGTCTTATTAGATTCATCACTTAATAAGTGCTCCAAATGGTGGTATGAACTATATTCTATTGATTGCTAATGTTTTGTTTTTACCTTTGAGTTATAATGCTAATACTAAGGTATGGTTCTCTTGACATAATAAGCAATGAGTCCACGTCGTCCATGCATTGATAAATTTTCATGGTCTTTCTTGGCTTAGAACTATACAGGCCCCTTCTTTAATAATAAAACTATTAAAGAATTTCTGATTGGGAATTTTTGAATCTAAGGAAAGACTCAAGGACTGAAAAGGGTGTGACTTCAAAGGGATTTGATGCATTTGTGTTGGCTATTGTCTTGGGTGTTTGGATGTTTTCTTCTTGAGTTTTCTTACCATTCCGACATTGCTCCATTATCAGGAAGCTGAGGCAATAAAAATAAAAATAAGTCTTTGCATGGTGTGGTTCTCAAGCAAAAAATAAAAAAAATGAACAAAATAAAATAGTGAGAATTCAAAGCACACTCCTTAGACAAAATAATCATCTGGGCTACAAGCACTAGTTATGGAAGTAAATAGACATGTTCCCTCTAACTAAGGCCCTTTCTCACTTCCTACTTCTCCCTTCTCATTTTCCCCGGAATGATGGTGACTCTTTTGTGAAAACATTCTTGTTACTTCAAGTGGATGGATTGGCCAAGTGTATTAATGTGAAGTCACTGGATGTGGATTGTTTGAGCCTAGATTTCAACTGAGATCTACGTAGTTACATTAACCATAAGTACACAAAAGGCTGTACACCACCTTATTCTTGGGACTCCATTCCATTCTCTTCTCCCCATCTTTCTTTCTTCATTTTCCACTTCATTGCCAGTTATATCAGTAGTCTATATTTTGTTTGATACATTGTTTTCTCTTTAGTAAATTCTTGTGGTTAAGTCTTTAAATCTTTCTTCCAAATGACATTTTTAGAGCCTACAGACTCTTTGAATGTGGGTTTGTCAGGGAATAAATGGCATGAGCCTAGTTTGGAGAGGACCCACTAGCATTCCTATTTGGTACATTAGTTAACTTCTTTCCCTTAAACATTTTCGCAATCAACATTTTTTGTTGTTTAATTCCCATCTCTGACATCCATTTTATTGGCATTGTCATTGTTTCTTTTTCTCCATATTTCTTATTCCTTATCCTTTTCCATTCTATTGCTATCGGAGGATCACTGTTTGTCATGGGGACCCTAGTCCAATTTTTTTAATTTTTCCTAATCCCTACACCTTAGGTAGTCACCAGTGTTATATCTCTAGAATCTATGTGGGACATATCACAACTCAACCAATAGACCTTACACCAAGGCAAGGTATCAACTGTGTTGTGATTCACTTATCCTTGCTCATATGTGGTTTTGTTATGTGTGCAGGTGGCAATGATACAACAATAGATTGGATTTGGATGGAAACACTCACGATGGACTAATGTTGGAACGGTTGTGCAAGGAACAAGATTGATGGCATGGCTATGGATGGAAAATGGAAGATGTAATCTTGGCATTGGTAGAAACACATCTTCTTCTTTTCTCTCTCTCTTTCTTCTCTCTCAGCTGCCAAATAAGGTTGGATGTCAATTTTGTATAGTATTCACTCTTGTAGTCATGAACAATAATGTTGCCATGTATTGTAATTTTAATCCATTCACATGTTATCCCATTTACCATTAGTTATCATTCAAGTCAATAATCCCATACCTTCCCAATATTTTTTAAGGAACCCAAGGACGAATTTTCATTCAGTCATGGGGGTATGATGAACCGTGATATTGGATATGCGATATGATAGCCACCACGCGATATTGTGTACATGATATCTCATCTTGCCTCATCTTTTATAAATAAGAGGCAGTGCCCTTGGTTCAAGAGAATAAGATTTAGACCCTTATCCAAACTCTTGCAATTTTGTCATTCCAGAGTTAGAATTATTTCTGTGTGCCCACAGTAGGAGTCATAGAGTGAATGGATCTTTATTCAAGTAATTTGTACCTGAGCATAATTTTGTGGATAGAAATAAAGATAAAATTTATGATAAACCTTGTAGCATATAGATTAAGTTAATTAGTAATTAATGATTATTTAATGCTTTCCTAGTTAATTAATATCTCTCTCAACCTTCAATCCCCTTAGTTAAATACACTCAGTAGGATTGATTCGAGCATGCGTGTAGTGCTTGGTAACCCAGTAATGATTAGCATTTGGTAATCCCAGTAGCATTGCACTAGTTTAAGGTGTGTATGGCAAGTGAGAATGTATACTGGTGTTAGGAACATTTAGAAACTAGTTAATGAATAGTTAATGTATGTTAGCCACTTAGTTCTCTTTCCCTCTCCTTTATTAGCAGAAGACATAAAAAAACAAAAGCTATAAAAATCATATACCTCAAGCTTACCTAACCATACAACTATGACAATACAAGTAAGTTTGGGAAGACAATGATAGATTAACCCTGAGTGTTCCATTAAGGTGCATAAGCACTTGATCCTTGGAGTTCGACCAAATTGTGCATGAAATGCTCATATTCATATGGTTGTGTAGGGGTACCTCACCACTCATCAATAGCAGACACTGTCATGGTGATGGTTCTCCTTCTTCTTCACCTTCATCATCTCCTTCATTCTCTCCATCAATACCCATACACAGTCCTAAAGAAAAAGACCATGGGGATAAAGGTAGGAAAATTGGAAGTCATAAATAAAACAGCTAGGAAAGGGGATCAGGGCACTCTAGAGAATCAAAACATAGAAGAAGGAAGAGTAGGGAACAACATAGGTATCATAGATGCCATGTACGAGATTATCACGATCTACTCACTACTTGAAGTATGTTAGACATAACTAATGTTAGAATCCCAACAAGGCACCAAAAAGATAGTAAGATGAAGAGATTATATATGAACAACATTCCACGATTTGAAGTGGGATACAACGTTGATCCTTACAATCACTTACAAGAATTCCATGATGTGTGTGCCTTACAAAACATAGAGAACAAATGGAAAAAACTTAAGTTATTTTCATAGACACTAGTTAAATAAGTGGAAACCTAGTACTGGTCCTTAGAATTGGAATCTAGTCATAGGTGGAGTGCCATGTTAGAATTGTTCAATGATAAGTACCAAATGTACTCCTCAGTGTCCAATCTGAAAAACTAAATCCAAGGCTGGAAATAAGGAGGACATGAACCCTTGGATGCTACCATGGACCAATATTATGCACTATTACATTGTTTTTCTAACCATGGTTATTCACAGAGGGATTAATTTTTCCATCTTATAGATGGGATTAGGCATGAAAAGCAAAGAACTCTTGGGACTTATGCCCAAGGAAGACTATTCAAACATAGGTTCCATCAAATTCAAAGACTATTTGAGAAAGTTGCTAAGGAAGAAGATGAGCTATGGAAGAGAGAAAGTATATCGAGATCATTCCCTCCGAAAGAGGAGATTAATATTTTGTGAGGATGAAGAAGAGTCATCACTTGAAGAGATGGTGAATAGGAAAAATTTTCCTATCCAAAAGTTGACATCAAAAGTATTGACAAAAGTAGACCAAATGTGGAATTCCCTAGACAATAGATTTCAAACTATTCTTAAAATAGTAGAGGAGTCTAGAGAGCAAGGTAGTAATCATGAAAAAATAAAGAAGAGAGAAACTAAACATGCACATAACAAGGATAAGGGCAAACTTGCCATCATCAAAGAGGTTGTGGATTTAGATACAAACAATGATAGTGGATGCAAGATATGCCAATATGACCATCCTAAGGGATGTTGCCCTATAATCTCACATCTACAGGAGTCTAGGATGTATGCACTCAACCCATGATTAAACAAAATGCAAACACCTCGAAGGTTACCTTATCCTCAAGGTAACCCAAGGCAATTCCACGAACCCTTAACATATTATCCAAGTGGAACTCCACCAGAACCAATCGAGTAGTATCAATAGTGATAATACCCACAATCATGGGGAATACCACCACCAAGGCAATAGTATCCTTACCAGTAACCTAACTTGTATGGATATTACATGCAACAACATATCTCTCCATGTAACTCTATTGGTCACGTCACTCTTCAACCTCACTACCAAGCCTATGAGTACTATGGGACTCCCTCTCCTAGGGGTGATGTTCCAAAACATACCATCCTTCTCATTCGGCCACATCTCTTCCACCAATAGCTCCATTACTACCTGCTTCAATTATGCAGGGTGAAATCCCTACTCAACCATAGAAATGTAATGCCACAAGGGCTGTTAACTCTCAATCTACTATTGGTTCTGAAAATTTCATGAAGAAAAGACCTTTCTTTAGAACCAACAGTCCAAGTAAGCCCTTGCAATCACAAGTGAATGATTCCTTAGACACCTCAGTATCAATGAAAACTTTGGAACCTCCTTCAAACCAACTACCACACTCAACGCATACGGTCATGCTAACTCATGCCATCACCAATTGCATAAAAGCTCGCCATCTTCCTAGGAAATTCTCTAATCTTGTTAGTCCTATGATATATCTACAAATCATTGGAAATGAACCATGCAAGGATATTTTGGATTTAGGTTGTAGTGTCAACTTGATTTTTCAAGAAATGTACAAAGCCTCAAACTTGCCTCTGCTTAAAAAGAGTAACATTTATTTAGAGTTGGCTGACCAATCTATCATTGTTCCGTTGGGACTAGTGGAGGACATTGTCACCACTATTTATGGGTGGTCATATCCAGTTGGCTTCCTAGTGATTTGAGTAAACAACAGTAAGGGGGACCTCCCAATCATAATGGGAAGAGCATGGCTAAGCACAGTTGATGGTAGCTAGGAATCCATGATCTTTCCCTAGAAATATCAAAGAAAAATACATTCGAAAAGATCAAGAAGAATAAAGTTCCATGCATTCCATACAGTGACACGGGGTGTAATTGCATGCAGAGGTCATGGTTTATGCAAAGTTTAGCACTGCTTGCATGCAATCAATGTGCACAAGTGATCAACATACAAAGATGCTTGTATGCAATAGCCACATGACAGGAAGGCATCCAATGGCTGAAAATTGATGAAGAAAGTAATTCAATCATATCCATGGAACCAACTAAGGGTTTGACTTGAACTTACATTGATAGCATAGCCACATTAGAGCAAGTCCACACCAACTTCCAAGTCTTACCCTTGAAAATATCAACTCGGGGAAGTTGGAAATTCCTAAGAAATTTAAGTATGCGCCCCTCAAGCTAAAATCATTGCCCATTGATATGGAATACATGTTCCTTAAAAATGGAAAATTAGTAATTATTAATGCTAAGCTTGCTCCTCAAAAAAAAGATATACTGTTGAAGGTAATAAATAAATGGTCAAAAGCCTTCGCTTGGTCATATCCCAAATTAACTAGAATAGATCCTAGGATATGCCAACATAGGATTTATACCAACCCCTTCATGGAGCCTGAAAGACAACTGTAGAGGCACTTGAACCCCATTTCTGAAGAAAGTAGTTAAGGAAGAAATCAAACAGCTTCTCAAGGTTGGGTTCATATACCCCATTGCTGATAGTGAATGGGTTAGCCCCTTAGTCATTGTGTCTAAAAAGGGAGGAAAATGGAGGATGTGAATAGATTTCAAGCTACTAAATATGGAAACATTAAAATATCACTTTCCCTTGTCATTTGTTGACCAAGTCTTAGACACCATCGTAGGGCATTGCTATTATAGTTTTCTGGTTGGATATAGTGAATATAACCAAATACAAATAGCCCCAAAAGACCAAGCCCAGTCTACGTTCACTAGTCCTTGGGGAACATTTGCATACAAAAAGATGCCATTTGGCTTGTGTAATTTCCTTGCAACATTTCAACGACTAGTTCTAAGCATATTCCAATAGTAGATATGCAATGGCATGGAGGTATTTATGAACGACTTCTCCACTTATGTAGCAAACTTTGATCAAGCCTTGGACTGGTTAGAGTAAGTGTTAAAAAGATGTGTAGAAACCAATTTCAGGCTTAACTAGTAGAAAATCCATTTGATGGTCCAAGAAGGTGTAGTACTAGGGAAAAAAATCTCACACATAGGGATAGAGGTAGACCTTGAGAAAATCAAAGTTATCCAAGGAATTAGCTATCAACCAGAAACTATCAAAGATATTTGATCATTCCTTGGACACACTGGCTACTATAGGAGATTTATTGATAACTTTTCAAAGGTTTCCAAATGATTGGTAGAATTAATGAAAAAGGATGTACCTTTTGAACGGACTAGGAAATGGGAACTAGCTTTCCAAAATTTAAAATAGAAGCTAGTAGAAATACCCATTCTACAAGCTCCTGACTAGTCCAAACCATTCCATATCATGATTTACACATCCAACTATGCCTTAGAAGTCATACTTACATAGTTAGATGGCCAGAAGCATCCTTATTACATCCACTATGCAAGTAGAAGTATCACTGGTGCACAACTTAACTACACTACCACAAAGAGAGAATTAATGGCTTTAGTGTTTGTGCTAGAAAAATTTAGGCACTATGTCTTGGGCTATAAGTTATTCATACACATGGATCATAACGCAATAAGGTTCCTAATGAATAAGCCAATGGTAAGCCCTTGCATCATATGATGGATTGTAATCTTACAAGAGTTCGATATTATGATAATTGATCATAAAAGCACCAAGAACGTAGTTGCTGATCATTTATCTCAATTATTTGTAGGTGTAGTAAATAATCAATCACCCACGGAGAAAAATTGGTATAGTAGCATTCTTACCTATCTCCTCACCCAAAAAATACCACAAGAGTTAAACCTTAAGAAGAAATAATAGTTTCTTCATCGAGCCAAGTACTTTATGGAGACCAATGGACAAATTTATAAAGTGTGTTCTGATGGCTTGGTTTGATGGTATGTTCTTGATATGATCAACTACGAGTTCTCCAAGACACTCATGAGGGTCCTTGTGGGGGTCATTATGCCAAGAGATGAACAACCATTAAGATCCTGCTTGCAGGGTATTATTGGCCTACATTGTTTCGGGATGTCCATCATTTTGTCCAATCTTGTGAATGTTGTCAACATGATGAGGGAATGACTACTAGAATGGAGGATCTACAACAATGAATTCAACCTTTAGAACCCTTTGACATTTGGAGAATTGATTTCATGGGGCCAATTACACCAATGTCCAACGGAAAATCTTATATTATTATTGTCATTGATTACCTTACAAAATGGGCAGAAGAAGATACTGTTAAGGATTGTACATCATCTACAGCTACACAATTTGTTCAACAAAAAATCATAAACAGGTTTGGTGTTCCTTATGCACTTATTTCAGAAAATCGTACACACTTCACAAGTGCAACTTTTCAAAAATTAATGCAACACTTAGGGGTTGAACACAAACTGACAACACCATACCACCCCCAAGCGAGTGGTCAAGCCGAAGTCACCAACAGGGAGATTATGAAGATATTGACAAGAACTATTAGCAAGTTTAGGTGAGATTGGAGCACTAAACTGAACAATGCTCTTTGGGCACACTGCTCCACATGGAAACTCCCTACAAGTTACTCTCCCTATGAGTTAGTGTATGGTAAATTACCAACACTTTCTATTCAAACTAAGCTTCATACACTATCCACAGCATGTGACCTCAACCTTGACCTTGATCTAGCATAGAAACAACAGTTAGTAACACTTAACTTACTAGAAGAAAACTGACTAGTTGCCCTATCATCTAACAAATTGCACAAGGCATTCAATAAAAAACATCATGACCTAAGAATTAGGAAAGTTAAATATCAACAATAAGATAAGGTTCTCTATTAGTATCCCACATGTTTTGCAATGTCCTAAATTTCAAAAACTATGGGAAGGACCTTATATTATTTATGCAACTTTTCTTTCAGGGGCCATGACTATATACAAACCTAAGAGAATAGACAAGAAATTGTTGATCAATGTACAACAAACTGAACCTTTCCATGAGATTACGATAGCTAGTACACATGCTACCTCTATTGGTGGATAACCTTGCTCACTATTTGGTATCTCCTCCTTCCAACTTAGTCATGGGGAAGATGGCCACCTATGCTAAGTGTTCTAGGACCTTAGTTCTTTTTGAATATTTTTTACGCATTTTTGTTTTACACATTTTTCCCACTGTTCTTATTTTTTTTTACACCATCATTCATAGTTTTACTATTTCTTTGTTTGCTTGATTTACGTTTATTCATCATCCAGTAAGTGCTCATGATGGTGGATTGAATTATATCACATTGATTTCTAATGTTTGGTTTTTACCTTTGAATTATGATGTTGATATTTAGGTATGGTTCTTTTGGTAAAATAGGCAATGAGTCCATGCCATTCACTCATCCATATAACTCTATGGTCTCCTTTGGCTTGGAACTATACAATCCATTGTTTCTAAGTAAACTTGTTAATAAATTGGTGGCTAGGAATTTTTTTCAAACCAAGAAAAGACTTAAAGGATGAAAAGGGTGTGACTTCAAGGGGATTTGATGAATTTTTGTTGGCCATTCTCTTGGGTGCTTCGATGCTTTTTCTTGGGTTTTCTGCCATTCTACCATCAATCAAATATTAGGAAGTTGAGTGAATAAAAATAAGTCTTTGCATGGTGTGGTTCTCACTTACAAAAAAAGAGAAAGAAGAGAAAAAAGTGAGAATTCAAAGCACACCCCTTAGACATAATAAAGCAATATGAACTACAAGCACTAGTTATGGTTCCCTCTAACTAAGGCTCTTTCTCGCTCCCTACTTCTCCATCTTGCTCTACTTGGAATGGTGGTCACTCTTTGTGGAAACATTCTTGTTGCTTCAAGAGGATGGATTGGCCAAGTGTATTGATGCGAGGTTATAAATGTGGTTGGTTTGAGTTTGAATTTGGAATGAGTTCTACTTAGTCATATTAACCATGAAATACACAAGGGACTTTACACAACCTTGTTTTTGTGATTTCATTCCATTCTCTCCTCTCCATCTTTCTTCCCATGTTCCACCTCATTGCTAGTTTTATCATTAGTCCATTTATGGGTTGATACATTATTTTTATTTGTTTAATTCTTATGGGTAAGTTTTTAACTCTTGCATCCAAATGACATTCCTAGAGCTTATAGACTCTTTGGTTTGTGGGTTTGTCAAGGCATAAAGGGAATGAGCTTGCTTTGGGGAGGACCCACTGGCATTTCTTTTTGGTGCAATTGTTAACTTCTTTTCCTTAAACATTTCCTAAAATCAATCATTTCTTGTTTCATCTCCATCCATGTCATCCATTTTATTGGTGTTCCCATTGTTATTTTTTCCATCTTTCTTGTTCCCCATATTTTTCCATCTTATAGCTACCGAAGGTTCATTCTTAGTCATGGGGGCCTTGGCACAAATTCTTCAATTTTTTCCATTCTACTATTTGCCTAACACCTACACCTTGGGTAGTCACCAATGATAAATCTTCAAACTAGTTTCTTCCATAACCACAACTTAGCCAATGCACTTCATATCGAGGCAAGGTATCAACTACATTGTGGTTTATCTATCCTTGCTCATTTGTAACTGTGTTGTGTGTGTAGATGGTGATCATACAACTAATGGACTGGGCTTGGAGGAAGCACTCAGGATGGATAGGAATTGGAGGGTTTACGAAAGGAGCAAGTTTGATGGCATGGCTATGGATAAACAATGGAAGGTGCAATCTCGACATTGGCAGCAACATGCTTCATCTTCTTTCTCTCTCTCTTTCTCTTCAAGCTACCAAATTAAGGCTTGGATGTTATTTATGTACGAGTGTTCACCACAATGGTCATGAAAACTAATGTTGTAATATGCTTATTAATCCGTTCACTAGGCACATTGGGTCTATCATCCCATTCCACCATCACTTGTCAATTTTTCAATAATCCCATACGTTCTGAATATTTTGTAAACAAATCGACAACAAGATTTCATTCAGTCATGGGGGCATGATGAACTGCAATATCAGGGTCACAATATCACATCCATGAGATCAGGTCCATAATATTGGATCCTACCATGCAATGTCAGATACCCAATATCGGGACTAGTATCCTTGCCTATAAATAAGAGGCAAGTGCACTTGGTTTTGCAATAGTTACTTAGACCCTTAGCCAAAATATTTCCTTTTCTCCCTCTTAGATTTAGAATTATTTTTTCATGCCTATAGTAGAAGTCATAAAGTGAATGGATTTTTATTTGAGTATTGTTGTACCTGAGCACACCTTGTGTACGAAAATAAGGAAGAACTTTATGATAAACCTTGTAGCATTCAGAATAGATTAATTAATGTTATTTTTAGTTATTTAATACTTTTCTTATTTAATTAATGTTCTCTCTCTCTCTTTCTCATCCTGCAACTCTCCTAAGTAGGCACACATAGTATGATCACTTCAAGCATGCATGTAATACTTGGTAACCTAGTAATGATTAGTGTTTGGTAATCCCAGTAGTGTTGGACTAGTTCAAGATATGTACGACAAGTGAGAATAGATATTGGTGTTAAGATTAATTAAATCCTAGTTAATCAGGATTAAATTAGTCACTTAGTTATCTCTCTCCTCCCTTATTAGCAATAGGACATAAAAACATGAAAGCCATAAAAATCATATGCCTCAAGTTTACTTAACCATACCATCATGAAATACAAGTAAGCTTGGGAAGACAATGATTAACCAACCCATTCTTGTTCCATCAAGGCACATAAGCACTTAGTCCTTGGAATTTGACTAGATCATGCATGTATGCTCATATATGGTTGAGCGTAGGGATACCTCGCCACTCATCAATGTTGTCATTGAACTTAATCTAGCAAGTTTTTACTATTAATTTAATGTATCATTTGTTTCTTTAAGTTCAGATAAAAACTAAAAAAAAGTAAAGCTTATGTAACCCACCTAAAACAATGTAGGTTTGAAGAATGATAATGGCCACATTTATTAGATTACTATTGATAACAACTTTACCATGCTAGCACATGGTCATGATCAATAAGTTTTAATCCCATGAAAATTACAAATCCTATGGGTTTTCTAACCATGTAAATTATTTGTGATGGATTATGGGTAAAGCAGAGTAAGTTCAACAAACTCGTAGTAGTTGTTACTTTTAGTGTAGGGCTATCTGTGCAGTAAAATACTATGGTTATCAAATGTGGGATGGTGATAATGATAAAGACTTCACAATATTTGTATGTACCTATTAATCAAAGAGAAGCGTACAAAATTCTTGACTTACATCAAAGAGGATATGACCCCATTTAAGCTATCCATGAAAAGATTGTAATGGCCAAATTTTGTTGGAAATTGGTAGGAGAAAAAGTAGCCATACAGTCTGCATCAAAACATGGTTTCTAAAATTATGTTTGTTGTTAGAAGGTGATGTGTTAATGTGTTATTCTACTAATAGTAATCATATTCAAAATGCACATTTAAGGAAATAATGATGGTGATGGAGAATGTATGATGCAACTAGAGGTCTTCAAAAATTTGATGAAGATGATTCTTCTTGTTGCTGCTAGTGATGGTAGACTTTCAACCTTGATTCTTATGTTGATGCTTCTCTAGTTATGTAGAAGATTCTTGAATGATTGATTAGAATTTCTTCTTATCATTCCATGGATCTACCAAACAAGTGATGTTTGAGCTGTAATTTTGTATCTACTACAATTTGTCCATGGGCATATCCTTCATTGTCCCTCTCTTGGCTTTATTTTCATGCTTTGCAAAAGACCTTCTTCCTTAGGAATTTCTTTTAGCATCACTTACAGTCACCAAAGGATCAACATTAGTTTTGGTAAATTTTCCTTAATACTTAATCCTTTTGAAATCCCTTAGTTTGCATTTAAAAACAAGGTGATGACAACATACTATGTCGAAGGCTATGAGGTAACTAAATCATCAAGCTATTCACATTATTTTGCTCAATTACTATTAGTTACCATGGCATTTGAAAATAGGATGTTAGAAAATTTCAAGTAGACATCCCTATCCCTCATGACTGATAAGCGTATCTTTGGAAGTGCATAAGTTTTTGAACAATTAAAACCAAAGGTTTAATTCAAAATATGACCAAGAAATATTAATAGATATGAAAATAGGAAAGTAGGAAAAATTAATGAAATGGATGAGAAGTACTCAAAAAATCATAAATAAATCCATAGAAATCATCATTCATGTTCTAGAATATGTAAAGGTTAGTTCAAAGCCATAATTAACAAATGTTATACAAGTGGTCCTCCTCAAAGTAGGCTCGCACAATAATGCCCTTGCATAACCACTTCTATGGATGTTCATGGACACCCTAGAAGTTAAATGTATATCATGTCTTTATTCCAAAAAATACATAACTAATATGGTTGGAGTGTTACAATATACTATACAAAAAAAAAGGCTCATAATCGTATGTAGTAGTGAGGTGAATGAATGAGATGAGAAGGAATTGCAGACATCAAGATGTAAGGTGCTTTACCATGTCCCCAATAGGCTCTTGTGACAAATGTGATTAAAATGATGCATACGTATTCGTCCAAGTTTAGAACAAATTCATACCAAGAACAATGATATTACATTGATGTGTTCCTTCCTACCAACCACCATGAGTCCACAACCAACTCAAAGAACAATCATCACTTTAGAAAGAGAAGAAAAGAGAAGAAGGAAGAATGGGCCTTAGCTAGAGGGGTGCCTTCAAGCATGGGTAACATGTTTTTATAGCCCCATAACTAGTGCTTTAGTCCATTATTGTGTCTGAGGGATGTGCTTTGAATTTCCATTATTATTTTTTCTTGTTTTTTTTATTTTTTTTTTGAATTTTTGAATCTTTACATGGGAACCACACTATGCAAAGACTTAGCTTCCTATTATTGGTCGATGAAGGAGTAATGATATGTTCCAGGAGGATTCCTAAACCACATGAAGGAAGTCAAGAAGAGAATCCAAAAAATCCCTTTGAGGTCACACCTTTTTCCATTCCCACTTAGTCTTTCCATCTTTCTTTAAGGTAAAATGATTATTGATTAATTTTAGTTGCATAAGAGAAGAACCAAATTGCTTTCATAAAAAATACCTTTCATTCAAAGAACTAGAGGGATCGATGAGGTGGTCTCACTACTTTACACAATTACTTACCCAATCATCTTGACAACATAGCATAAAAACCAAACACATAGTATTGACTTCTACATCATGACTAGCAATATTATAAAAAAAAAAAACATAAAATACATGCATAAACATAAATAAAATGACTTAAGAAAATAAAAAAATATTAAGAAATAGAAAACATATGAAGAATTAAAAAATTTTGGAAGAAATATGAAAATGATAAAAAATTGTAAAAGAAAAAAAGGTGAAAAACACTTATTAGTTCTTGAACCAAGATGGAGCATCTTCCCAATGACTAATCTTATGTCTACATATTCATGAGATGGACTGCACAATCCCTTGGTTATAAACCACTAATTTTCCATCTATCATCATTATTGATTTAATTAATCATGTGGTAGCACATCTAACATTGGTAATAGTCTCTTTTGGATCATTTGGAGATGTATCTTCATTTGGAAATGAAGGTATTTGCATTTTAGAGGGTCCAAATGTGTTTTCTTCATCTTCTTGATTTTCTCAAGTTTTTGTGTTTAATATCTTTTTCTTTGTTTAATATCTTTTTTTGATGTATAATTAGAGTGTAAGATATATGCATCTAAGTCCTCTATTTGGTCTATTTTCTTAAGTCTAGAACTAATAAGCATATCAATTTCTTCCATGAATCTTTGAAATAATTTTATATTCTCATTTTCAAGCCACCAGATGTCTTCTAGTTTAGTGGCTACTATGTAGATTGGTTTTTGCTCACACACTTGTTCTTTAGCTTTTTTGTGGTTTGTGTTAATATTTTTAATTTCTAGCCCACAACTACACCCATTAGTATTAGCAGTGATGTATGGATTCTTCTGTCTCTCCATAGTTATAGGTTTATCATTTATGTCCTGCGTTGGAGTGGTAATGGTTGTTGTCTTTTACATAGGATTAGTAGACATTGTTCAAGTGAGGAAGGGTGTTGCACTAGATTAGCCTTATTTTATTTTTGATGTGCTAGTAGGTCTACGAGTTTTATGCTCATGTGAAGAAACCATCCTAAAGAAAGGACATTTTTGAGGTTGTGATTAAGATCTACTAGCATTATCATTTCCATGTATGTTCACAACATAAGAGACATTCTTTCATTGATGTTGTGGTATTAAATATTTTGTGTTGTTGGCAATCACAAATGCTAGAGGGAAGTATGAGAATATTAAGGATATGATAGAGGATGAGAGGCATGAGATGGTGATCCTTCATAAGATGTTCTAGATTGATGATATTTGAGAGAGTGGTAGTAGTGATTTGAGGTACTGGAAGTAGAACTAGTTAAAAAAATAGGTTGTTGAACATAATATCCATACAGGTCTGATTGGCAGTACGGGTAGTATTGGTTCGATGATGACCTCTCACATGATTGTGGGTTTCTCCATTGCTTTTGATAGTAGTTTTGAGGCTAATAAGAAGTCCCACTAGGATAGTCCAGTTCGTTGTAGGACTATCTATAATTACCTTGTGAAAAAGGTAATTTCCTAGGCACATGCTTTTGTACAAACTTGGGATTCAAAACAAAAGACCAATACTCATGTAGATGTAACTTGACTAGGAAATGGCCCTCTGGATGTTCATATAGAAAGATGTCACATCTATCATCATCTTCTATGGTTGAGTTTATAGCCTCTTCTTCTACAGTCATTTTTTCTTTTTGCCGATAAGTGTTCTTACCTATTTCATGGCTCTTTTTCCTCCTCTTGTTTCAATCACTTGATTCATTTTGTGTTACTTCCTCCTCTAAAATTTTTACATAAGTTGTAACTTTGTCATTCATCAACTCCCACATCTTATCTAGCCTTTCTTCAAGCTCATCAATAGACTTTTTTATTAGGAAGTGATGAGAAATAAGGTACCCCTACACCCAACCATACGAATCACAAGCATTCATGCATGATTCAATCAAATTCCATGGATGAGACTAGTTATGGCATCTAGATCATTATGCCTTGATTGCAGTTCACTATCTTCCCACTTGGACTAATGGTAGCTTTATCAATTATGGTTTAGTCTAGAGTGAGGCATATGATTTTTATTATTTTATATTTTATAAATTTAATCACTACAACAAGAATGAAAGGTAGAGTAATTTAAGATATAATTCATCTACTGCCCAGCTATGCTAGCATAAGTACCCATCCCACTTTCCTAGACACATTTTGAAAACATATAGCGCTACTAGGCTACCAAACATTAATTGTTGCTAGGTTACTAAGCACTATATGTATGCTTGAAATGGTCATGCTTAATTGCTTAATTAAAATGAATTAAAGTAAAGTGCATGGAACTGAAGTGCATTAAAGTAAACATTAATCTATTCTTAGTGTTGCAAGGATTGTCAATAGAGTTCATTCTTATTCCCATCACACTATTATGCTTTGGTACATCAATGTTTGAACAAAGACCTATATACAGTTAGACTCCTTTTCCAAGCACTTAGAAAATATTCTAACTCTTGAGAAAATAAACTATAAGAGTTTCACTACTCTAACTGAAAAATTATGAAAAATTCATGCCAAATCGAGAGCCTAGCCACTATATTTATAGGCTAGAATATACCCCGCGACATTGCATACTTGATGTCACATCTGATGTTAGATACTTGATGTCAAGGCTCCGACGTCAGGTACCCAACATCAAAACATGTGAAGAAACATGATTCATCATACCCCCATGACTAAATGAAAAATTTTCCTTGAGTGAAGAAGAGGAAAAACAAGTTCCTTACAAAATATTGGGAAGGCATGGGATTATTGACTAACATACAAACTAACTCAGATGGAATAAATAGACTTTGAGTGCCCAAGTATACATAGTTACAATCTTTACAAAGTTGGGTGTTCATGATAAGAGAAATGAACACCCTAGATGAAATTAACATCCAATGCCTCTTAGTAGCTAAATAATGAGAGAGAAGATCCAATGATCATGAACATTCTACATCGTGTGGTACTACTACATCATCCTTGATTAACATATTCTGACTTCTAGTCCATGCTTTTAACTGCAATCACAAGAGAATCATGAATTAGTATGCTATTAAATGAATCACAAGAGAATCATGAATCACATAGCTATTAAATGCCTTGTCTTTTCGATGGTTACACTCAACTAGGTTGTGATTATCATAGAGTGATTCTTTTAATAGTGTTAGTGGTAAGGCTAACAAATAGGGTAAAATAGATAAGTAGTCCACTAAATTTGAAAACGTTTGACACAAGAAAATATTTGAAGAGGATATAATAATTCATAACAATAAAAAATGAAAGTTACTGAAAATGTTATGAATATGTGCACAATTGGATTTCATTGATGGAGTAAACAAAAGGATTTTATTTTAAGAGTGTGTAAGGGTAAAGAACTTATCTAATCAAACCAAAAGTTATGCAAGTGGGTCCTTCCCAAAGTAGGCATAGGTCTTTTATGCCCCTGCATAACTTCAAACAAAATAGTTTGTGGGCTCCATGGGTGATTAATGGTTATGGAAGGATAAGTACAAAAATTTGAAAAAAGATACCTAAGAATTCCAACACATCAAACTAGGACATTGAACAACAACATGAAACTAGTAGTGAGGTGAAACATGGAAAGTATAGATGGATGAGAGAGAGTAGAATGAACTTCCTAATTAAGGTCACATGAAGTCCCTTGTGGACTTTATGGTTAAATTACTTTCATAAGAACCATCATTAATCCAAATGAAAACCAACCTCATTCAATGACTTTGCATCGCCATTCTAAGACCAGTCCATCTCCCTGAGACACAAGAGTGCTCCCATAGAAAAACCACCATTCTTTATTAAAGAAGAAACGAGAAGTAGAATGTGAGGAAGAGCCTTAGTTAGAGGGGACCTTTAGGCATGGGTAACATGTATTTCTAGTCCCATAACCAATTTTTGTAGCCCATTTGTTTTGTCTAAGGGATGTGCTTTGAATTCTCATCATTTTTTTCTTGAAATGGGAACCACACCATGAAAAGACATATGCATTGATTTTATCTATGGGGTGTGATTTGAATTTCTAATGTTTTTTTATGAGAACCACACCATGAAAATATTTCTTCAACTTCCTTTTATTAGTCAACATGGAATGGTAAGAAATCCATGAAAACACACATGCACTTGGGCAAACAAAAAGACATAAAGAATATCGAATCCCCTTGAAGCCATAGCTTGTTCAAACCTTTGAATCCTTTCCAATTCTAGAAACTACCAAAGTCACAAATTTGTTAGAGTTTTGTTAATGAAAAAGAGATTGTACATTTCCAAAATAAGGGAAACCATAGAGTTTGTTGATGGGTGGATGTTGTGGACTCACTACTTGTTACATGAAAAAGAAACCATGTCCTAATCATTCATAATAAAATTCGAAGCCAGAATGTAGACACCAACAATTAAATAACAAAAATAGTACATACCACCATCAATAAATGCATTACCACTGCACCTGGAACTTATTAACAAAAATTTAGAAAATCACATCAAAATAAAAGAAAGTGTAAAATATTCAAGAAATAGCAAATGTAATAATGATGGTGTAAAAAAAAAAATCGAAAAGATTAATACCATGAAAACAAGAATATGTAAAATAAAGAATGTGTAAAACAAAAGGTTGTAAAACAAAAAGATGAAAAACACATAAGAATCCTAAAGACTAGAATGAGGAATGACCCCCACGACTAAACATTTGACTATGACAAGGATTAATAAGTGGATAAATAGGATCCATTCATGTATGAAACACTGGTAACTATCCCTACCCTAGCCAATGGGTGTCTATTGGTGGTGTGGTGGCTAGAGAGAAAAATTGTTGGTCACACACTTGATGGTTAAATGTATGATTGGCTAGGGTATGAGGTGTGTTAACATTATGGATGGCTAGCCCATGATTTCACCCTTGATCATGATATGGTATGCATGGATTTCTTTGTCTTCCCACACTGTTAGATTCATTATTTGGTTTTGGGATTACTATATCGATGGATGGTGGCCCTTGTGTGTGTTTAGAGGACATTGGTTGAGATAAGGAAGGTGGTGCACTAGATTGGCATTGTGCTAGCTTAGATGATATGGTGGGTCCATGCATGGTCTACTTTGGCGTATGACCTTTCCTCTAGAAGGGACGTTTCCTATGTTGCAGTTGAGACCCACTGGTGTCAACATGTTTATGCACATTTGTAGCACAAGTGATGTTTGTTTGTTGATATTTGGATGCTAAACCTTCGTGTGTTGTTGGTAGTGGCATATAATAAGGCAGATTATGAGAATATTGAGGGTAGGATGGATGGTACGAGACATGAGGTGGTGATTCTTCAAGGGATGTCATGGGTTGATGGTACTCGGGAGAGTGGTAGTTGCATTTTGAAGTAGAGGATGTTAAACTAGTTGAAGAAATAGGATGTTGAATGTAATATCCATGTGGTTTCAAAAAATAGGAAAAATAGTACTAATTTGGTGGTGCCCTCCCCCATGATTGTGGTTGTTGCCACTATAGTTGATAATCATGTTGAGGCTGGTAATAAGTCCCCCTAGGCTGGTACAATCAGTTGTGGGATTGTCTATAATTACCTTGTGGAAGAGGATATCTCATGGGCATGTTCTTTTGTACACAATTTGGATTTAATTCACCTACCCAATGCTCTTGTATATGCAACAAGACTCTTTGGATGATAATATATGTAGATATCGCATCCATTATCTTTGTCTATGGTTGAGTCTATAGTCTTAATTTCTGTAACCATTTTTCTCGTTTGTGAAAAAGTGTTCCTAGTTATTTCTTGATTTTGTATCCTTTGTTTAGTATGATCACCTAGTTTATTTTCACGATCCTCTCCTTGACCATCTCAATGAAAGTTATAATGTTTTTACATATACATTTGGACATCTTATTAAACTTTACCTTAAGTTTATAACTAGATTTCTATATTGGCAAGGTTTGTTATGGAATAATCCTATCGAGAGCAATTTTGTTATCTTTACCATAGATACAGACCTTCTTTTGTTAAAGAGTTGGGTCCCATTGATATTTTTTGACATTCTCCTATTTGCATATCCCCAATTCTTCTTTTTTCACATGCTTGATTAACTCTTGGATTTGATGGGCTTAGAGCTCATATAATTTCTCTGGGGCATACATCCCAAGGATATCCCTAGTTTCATTACAAAGCCCATCTATGATATGGAAAATTTACCTTTTCTTGAAGAAACCATGGCTTGGGTATCTATTCAGTAAGGCATAGTATCTATCTAAGGCCATGTTCAAGGTTTCATGTTTTTCTTGGTTCCACTCTTGGATTTGTCTCCTCAAGTTGGGCATCTTGCATAGGTTTGGTATTTCTTGTTGAAAAGTTTCAGCATTGTAGACCATCATTGGCTAGAATCTGGTCTCAATGACCTATACCACACTTCAGATCTATCAATTATTATCCTAGGAAAGAGTTTAAGATTTTTCCATCCACTTTCAATGTTGTAGAAGGCACAAGCATCATGGAAGGCTTATAAATGATGTTGCAGAACTGAATCATAGCCTCTTGCAAATTTAGGAATCTTATTCATGTCAATCTTAGGTAGAAAACTCTTTTTGTGATGCCTACGAGATATATTTACTACCTTTGTGATCTAAATTATGATCTTAGAGGCTAGCAAGGATTCATCATCATCAAATAGGTTGTGAGGGAAATTTCCATCTTTATTCATTTGATCATGATAATGTTATCTATGTTCATTGTGATTTCTTTGATCTTTCCCATGGATTCGATTTCAATTTTTAGACCAAGCCTTTAGTTGAGCTCTATCTCTATACATATGTTCATCTTTTTCAGAACTAGATGTTGAAGGGATAGAGGAAGATGAGGAACTAGAAGAATTTCCATGGCTTCTATGATGTTCTTCAGGGTCCCTTGATTTATTATTTTCAGGTTTTAAGGAGGTCTTAGGCCTGGAGGCCTCCCCTAGTTTAGGACCTACATAATCTTCTCCAAGATTATCTACCTTAGGTGAATGTAGTCCTCTAGTATCATCAGGGTGGTCATGATCATAAGAAATCCTTGCATAAGGTTGGTCACTCCAATTTTCTTCATCGTATATCTTGTTAGTTCTCTAATGAATGTGTTTGTTGTATAGTGCATTGTCACTTCCGTGTGGGAGAGACATTTTTTTTTTGTTGATAGTGTATGTGATTTCCTATCTTTTGAAAGATATATCATTACTATCTTTACAGCAATCATGTATAATATAACTAATCTAGATAACTACTATCCCTAGCAATGATGCCAATGATGAGTGACAAGGTACCCCTACACCCAACCATGTGAATCACAAGCATTCATGCATGATCTAATCAAATTCCATGGATGGGACTAGTTGTGGCATCTAGATCACTATGTCTTGATCGTAGTTCGCTATCTTTCCACTTGGAATAGTGATAGCTTTGTCAAGTATTATTTAGTCTAGAGTGAAGTATATGATTTTTATTATTTTATATTTTATAAATTTAATCGCCTACAACAAGAATGAAAGGTAGAGTAATTTAAGATCTAATTCATCTACTGCCTAGCTAGCTTAACACAAGTACTTGTTCCACTTTCTTGGATACATATTGAACACATATAGCATTTCTTGGCTACCAAATGTTAAGCATTGCTAGGTTACCAAGCACTATATGTACGCTTGAAGTGGTTGTGCTTAATTGCTTAATTGAAATGCATGAAAGTAAAGTGTATTAAAGGAAACATTAATCTATTCTTAGTGCTACAAATATTGTTAAAATAGTTCATTTTTATTTCTATCACACTACCATGCTTAGGTACATTAGTGTTCAAACAAACATCCATAAACACTTAGACTCCTTGTGTAGGCACTCAGAAAATATTTTAACTCTAGAGAAAATAAATTGTAAGAGCTTCACTACTCTAACTTAAAAACTATCAAAAACTAATGCTAAATTAGGAGCCTAGGTGCTATATTTATAGGCAAGCATATACCCCACGATGTTGGATACTCGACGTTGCATCTACGCTTCAATGTCGGATACCTAATGTGGAGTACCTGACATTGGAGAACATGAAAAAATGTGATTCATCAACAAGGTTTGTTGCGAAATCACCTCATCGAGAGCTATCTATTTTTCCTCATAATAGATTTGAATCCTTTTCTTTTGAAGAGTTGGGTCCTAGTTATATTACTCTACATTCTCTTGTTTACATAGCTCTTCTTCTTCTTTTGCCACTCACTCGATTAACGTTTGTATCTAATGGGATTTTAAGTTAGATAACCAACCTTGGGCATAAATCCCAAGGGTCTCCCTTGTTTCATTATGGAGCCCATCTATGATTTTGAAGAGTTGATCTTTTTGAGAGAAATCATGGCCTGGACATCTATGTAGTAGCGAATAGTATATATCCAAGGCCACATCCAAGGGTTCATGTTTTTCTTGCTTCCATCCTTAGATTTGTTTTCTCAAGTTGGACACTCTCACATAGATTTGGTATTTTTTGTTGAAAAATTTTAGCATTGTGGACCATCAATGGATTGAATTTGGTTCCAACAATCTATACTAACTTTTAGCTTTGCCAATTAATGTCCTAGGAAAGAGCTTATGTTTTTGCCACTCACTCTCAATGTTCTGTAAGGAATAGGCATCATGGAAGACTTGTAAGTAATGTTATGGATTATAGCTATAGCCTCTAGCAAATTTAGGAATGTTCATGTTAAGCCATTTGATTCGACTATCCCTTTGATGTCTTTGAGGTATTCAAACTACCTGCTAGATCTATATCATGTTCTTAGTAGTCAATAAGGGTTTATTATCATTAAACATGTCATCATAATAATTGCTATTCTTAGTTTCCTAATGATAATGATTTCATCTATGCTTATTGTTATATCATCAATCTTGCCCTTGGGTTTGATTTCTATCTTTATCTTTATCTCATAGTGGAGCTCTATTTCTATACCTATGTTCATCTTTGTTAGAACTAGACGTTGAAGAGGAAGAGGAAGGTGAGGAACTAGGAGAATCACCATGGCTCCTATAGTACTTCCCATGATTCCTTGATTTATCTTCTCTAGGTTTAAAGGAGGTCCTAGGCCTTGACGTCCTCCTTGATCTAGGACTTATTCTCCTCTAAGATTGTTTGTACCACTTGAACATACTCCTTGTGTGTAGCAAGGAAGGAAATGAGCATATAAAATCCTTTCTTGACGTTGTTCACTCCAATTCATTTTAGTATAGATCCTATCATTTCTTTTATGAGAGTTTTCATCATGCATTGTGTTATTGGTCCTATGTGAAGAAGACATGGTTTTAATGTGTGTGACTTAAAATATTAATATTTTTTAAAAGATAAGTCATTAACACTTTTACAATGATCATGTATAATATAACTAATCTAGATAACTAGCACCATCCCTAGCAATGACGCCAATGATGAGTAGTGAGTACCCCCTATGCCTAACCATACAAATCACAAGCCTTCATGCATGATCCAATTGAATTCTTTGGATGCAACTAGTTGTGCATCTAGATCATTAACCATTGCTCACAGTTCACTGTTTTCCCACTTGGAGTAGTGATAGGTTTGTCACGTATGGTTTAGTCCAAAGTGAGGCATATGATCGTTGATGTTGTTTTGGCTTTATGCTACTCCTAATGATAATAGAAAAATCAATTATTTAAGTTAATTAACTACAAAAAGATAAAGTATAAACTAGCCTATGGGTGATGAGTGTTTGTTCTCAACTTGCCGTACACATCATAAACCCACATATCTACTATTAGGATTATTAAGAGCTATGCTACTGGGCAAACCAAGTAATAACATTGCTGGGATTACCAAGCAAATATGTATTTACAATCAAAACTGGTTGCACTCGTTCTACCAAATGATTAACTTGCATGAAATGTAGATATTAACTAAGTACAAGAAAAGTAAATTGCATGGAAAGTAAATCTAATCTAAGTCAAATTGCTGTAATGAATAAGAATCAATTTCAATCTTATTGTTGTTCATGGAATGTGTCCAGGTACATTGCCACTCAAATAAGACACCATACAACTAACTCAGATCCACATCGTAGGCACTCACTAATTGTTCCCTAAGACTACAGAATAAAATTGCAAGAGTTCAACTACTCTATTGACAAAAAAATGCCAAATACACAATGGGACACATGTATTTATAGGTGAAAATAGACATTGCATTGATGGGTACATGTTGACGTAGTTGCATTTGGCTCGAAGTGGTTGTCTTAAAACAATTGCATCAAAGCAACCAATAGATGCTTCATCACCATCATACAAGACATGTTAAAAGATAAAAGAAAGTTCAAATTTTCCTACATAACATATATAACCCAAAGGGAGCACCAATCCCTATGCATTTTAAAAAAATTTCCCTATTATTACATTGAACTGGAACTTAAAAGAAAGTTCCAAAAGATTATACTATAAAATCTGGAAACACCATAGATCCCTTTGTTCCATCTCTTTCCATGAAAATATAATTTCAGACTTAATTTTAGTTTCAGGTTTTCAGCTTTCAATATTACAAACTTTAAAAACAAATACTAGGGCAACTTCTCACGCATGGCAATCCTTCCTCTGACTCCTGTCATTCGTTTCTCATTTAGTGCCATGCAATCAACAAAAGTAATGTTGGAGATGGCTAAATAATCAATANGGTTTCTCATTTATTGACATGCAATCAACAAAAGTAATGTTGGAGATGGCTAAATAATCAATACCAAATCTCTAGGTACCATCTTGGAAACTTGCCTCACGCCAGATCCCAGTAACAGGAGAAGCATCCCGGTAGCTTCTCACTAACAGCCATGCCTGCTTTGATCTCAGCCCAGCAACCTTTGCATGCATGGCTCTGGCAAACAAATCTCTGAATCCCCTTAACTCTGGCCA
Source organism: Gnetum montanum (assembly GCA_015680685.1). Lineage (NCBI taxonomy): Eukaryota > Viridiplantae > Streptophyta > Gnetopsida > Gnetales > Gnetaceae > Gnetum > Gnetum montanum. Next base: position 121,220 of record MNCI01024813.1, read on the forward strand.
AATTATCCTTCTCTTTAAATGGACAAAATGCGAGTANATCGCCTTAACTCTGGCCAAATTATCCTTCTCTTTAAATGGACAAAATGCGAGTACAGAGGGAAGGAAATAAGTTTCTAGGTAAATGAGTGCTTCATAGATTACTGGTTATCAATTCTCATAGAGTTTGAGGAAGGAGTTGGCAGGTGTGAAGGTGCAGCTGCTTGGAGACGACATCGCTCAGGCAACTATGGGCACTGCTTGCAGTTACGGGGTGTAGTCGGCGATGCACAGACAACAAGTGGTGCTACAAGGCCTCCTCATAACTACCAACATCGTCACCAACCAGTGTTCATCAAGCTGGGCCGAGCCCAACAACAATGTTGGTTGGTGCAATCCACCGCCGTTGCTATATGGCATGTCGATGCCATGTAGCAATTTTTTCTTATGTTGGTGCAATCCTCCACCCTGTTCTTGAAGTCAATGCCTGCCTCTTGGGTTGCCTGCAGGGCTGTGCCAACTGGTACACTCACTATTTGTCTAATCCCAATGTGCTCCTCGCTGGCGGTCCTCACAACAATGACAATGTCCAGGCTGAGCCCAGTAATCCTGTTGTAGCTGCAGCTCCAGCATATGTATTATGTAATCTAGTTTGGTCTATTTTGAACCTAGTTACGTTTTTCACTATATTTTCTATCCTCGTATGCTATTTACCAGGCTATAAGTTCCCTGCCCAATAATATTTTTCCTGTGTAACATTTTGTGCTACCCCATTGGATTCATCATATTCTGTGTATAGTAGTGTGGGCAAAATAATGTCTCAGGAAGGTGCAATGTATGGTTCGGTTGACTAGCCAATCTTTGTGCTTGTATATGTCTGTTAATTGATGTCAGAAAAAGTGGAAATCGTTTAAAATTCTCTCTTGACGGTTTGGCTTTCACTTTTGTAGGTTTTGTGTGCAGGTTCCAACAGGATCGGAAGTGTCAGAAGGTGAGGCGGCAGCAGATGAAGGGAAGGGAAGAATCAGAACTGATAAAACCTTCTCCACAAACAGATGCAGATGCTAAGTGGATTTTTCAGTGGGGGGTGGAAAGCGAGGGGCTTCCAAGAATCCTTTCTCTAAATTCGTTGCTACTCTAAATTCGTTGCTAGACTACTCTTGGAGGTGCTACTGGAAGCCGTTCTATTAAGGGTTGTGAACAGATAAGAGTACATTGTGTAGACTTGCTAGAAAATGTGTGACTCCCGGAGGAACATGCGACCAAGCTTGTGCAAGAGGTCATCCAATTTGCACACAAGATCCAAGGCTCTATATTGAGCTATGTCTTTGTTGCAATCTTTTTTCATTGTTATTCCAACAACTAAGAGCTTCAATTTTTGTTGTGTGTTTAGTCATTTGTATTAAAGAAAAACGCTTTAATTACAGAGCCTTTTGTTTGTATTGTTTATGTCATTCACTCCTTGAGGTACTAGTTATTTTATACACTCAGTTTTAGTATTTGTTTAATAAACAATTACATTATCTAATATTCCTTGCCACTTTATTAATTTATTTCTTGAAGTTTACTCTCTGAAAGACCCTAGATTCATTTACTAGAAGTCTCATGCACCACTTTAGTGATCAGTTATTGTTATTGTTCAGCAAATAAATTTAATTTTAAAACTTTGATATTTTAAAATTATCAGCATTGTTAATGGTTTGTCTATTAAAATACCACGTTGCCCTTACTCGCCGAAACTATTGTCGAGTTTTTGTACCCATATCAAAGGTGCCTTAGGCAATAGTCTTTTAAAACAATTTTTTCAAGGGTGTCATTGGGTGATCCATATTTATGCATCAATACCATCTTTTTGGTGCTAGAAGTAGGGTTATTTCTATTTTCCTTTTTTTCTTCAATCCTATATATTTTTTGTTATAGTTTCCATTTTCTTGTCAGTATTTTTTGTTTCTATTTCCTAAAATATTAGTTTTCTATTTTCATTTCCTATTTCTGTTCTCAATTGCCTACTTTTAGTTTCCATTTCTATTTTCAGTTCCTATTTTCTTTTCAGGTTATGTAAACCTTCATTGGCCTATTTATGTTTCTTGTTTTTGTTGATAATTATCCATTTTCTAGTTACTATGTTCATTTCATGAAACCATTGTTTTCTTGTCTCAATTTCTTTCAACTTCTATTTTGATTTTTCAGTTTCCTGAACCTTTCCTATTTCTATTTTTTTTATTTTTGTTTTAGTAGTTCTTACATTATTTTTAACTTTGTCCAGGTGATTTTCATCAATAACATAATTCTATTTTAAAGCTCACCTTTTCTTTAAATTATATATTTGCTATTTTTCTTTAAAATTATATATATATATATATTGAAATTTCAATTTTTCTTCAAAAAAGATAATAATATATAAATATTTTCCTAGTTTCTCTCATTTTTATAGTTTACTAGTGTTTTACATTTTTTTGTCTTTTCATTTTATGAGCCAATATTTCCATAGAACATCCCTGCAAAGATCTCTTTCCCTTGCCACATCATTTTACCTTAAGAAGACAATGGGCTCTATGTTTTCCAAACTCTATCCCAATAAGGATTTGAACTAGGATGGTAACCAATCCACCCTCAGTTCCTTTGGTTAGCAATCCCTTGAACTTTATAAACTATCATAATATTCCAAAACCTTTACAAAACATCAACTTATTCTTTGATGCTACATCCTCCAATAGTGATGCATGAAAACATGTAGAATGCTTTGAAACTTTCCTAGGCATTTACAATATTATTGAAATGACATAGCATGTAGAGTCTTTGTGACTACTTTTAGGGGTAAAGCTACATAATGGTTTTTAATGTTTTTTAATGCCTTAATTATTTCATAGCTAGACTTTAAAAATAAGTTTTTACTTTTTTTTTATAAGTTCAATAGTCTTACCTTAGCCTTAAGTAATTTTACAAGTCTAAGAAAACTACATTGGAAAAATATTCATGACTATAATTTAATATTTCTTCATCAACTAGCTTATGTAATAAATGATCCATTCTTATGGTATCCTTAATTTTTACATGTCCATCATTGATCCATTCTTTGCCTATGCCATCAAATCTAATTGCAACATAATAGAACTACAAGTAGCAATGGCTAAAGCTATTCAGCTAGAGCAAATTACCTTAATGAATAACATTCAAATTCAATTTAGAGTGATTAATATTAGCAATCCTATGAAATCTAGTCCCTTGCCATCACAAAATTTCCCAATGAATAATACTATGTTTCAAACCCCTACTCCCCTCCAAATTCTTGAAACTACAAATAATTATTTTCAAAGTCCAATTTCTTCTTCATTTTTACCCTGAAATACTAGTTTGAGTGATAGTCAATCGAAAGCTTTAATTCAATCTATTATAAACCCAAATAGAATATCTAATNCAGTCAATCGAAAGCTTTAATTCAATCTATTATAAACCCAAAGAGAATATCTAATCCCCATGGGTCTACAAATCAAAAAGAAAACTAGAACACCAAAATTTTGACTCCTCTTTAAAAAATTTGTAATGAAGTAGTTGAGCGAAAGGGAAATCAGGTTCCTATACAATCTAAAAAATCAAGCACATCAATCAATGATGATTATTGTTACCTTCATAACATTGAGCAACATTTTGAGAAAGCTTGTTCTCAATTTTTAGCATTATATGGTGACAACGTCTAAATTAAAAAAATGGAAAAGCCCCAATTATGATCCTCAACATACCTCATGAAAGAAAAAATGAAGAAGTTACCTCATGTGAATAAGTCATTGTAAGTGATCCCAATCCACATAACACTTGCTACCATAGACTTAGTGATATTATGAACACTACTCAACAACAAACTAGGAATAATTCTTAAACTTCTTCAAATAAAAGAATTCCTAGTCAAAATAACACAAGTAATAAAATGAGATCATCCCAAATAAATGTTCAACAACAATTAAACTCACCTTCTATACTTAGAAAAACTTCACCTTAACATGAAGTCAAAGATGAAGATAAAGCTTATGACCTAGTTGAGGATTTAAAAAGAGTTAAAGACAGCATTCCAATGTATGTTCTATTACATTTTAATGAAATAAGAGATGCGATCCAAAATATAATGATGGGACGTGATATTGCATGGGTCATGATATCACGTACGCGATATTGCGTCCGTAGTGATATCATGTCGTCCCCTGCGATATCGCGTACACGATATTGTGATGCGTCGTCATATATATAAATAAGAGGTGGCTCTCCCTTGTTTTTCAGCCTAGGCTTAGACCGTAGTAAAACTCTGGCAGTTTGATCCCTCTAGAGATAGAATATTTTCCATGTGCCAGTAGTAGGAGCTCAAAAGTGAACGGATCTTTATTCGAGAAAACATTGTACTTGAACACAAGTTTGTGTCTAGAAATAGGGATGAACTTCTTGGATAAACCTTGCAATGCATGGAATAGGTTAATTAGGAATTTTATATATTGTTATTTACTATTTTCCATTTAAATTCTTTATTAGGAATTAAATCTTTCTCAACCCTTCTCTCCTAGTTAAGTACCTTAGTACGACCGCTTCGAGCATGTGCATTATATGTGGTGATCCTAACAATGACTAGTGTTTGGTAACCACGGTTGCATTGGTTCAGGGTGTGAATGGTAAGTGGGAATGGATGCTGATGCTAGGTTAATTCAAACTTAGATAGTTAGTTAAGATTAGTAATTAGTCTCTTCAACCCTTCACCTCAATAGCATAGGAGATAAAACATAAAAAGATATAAAAATCATATACCTCAGACTTACCTAATCATACACTGTGAAAACTACAAGTGAGTTTGGGAAGATAATGAATAATTAACCTTAAGTGTTCCATGAGTCATGTAGGCACTTAGTCTATAGAGTTCAACTGGATTATGCGTGTTATGCTTGTATTCGTATGGTTGAGTGTAGGGGTAACTCACCACTCATCATTGGCGTCGTTGTCAGGGACTAAGTGTTTGTATGCTAAGTAAAACATAAGAGATCATTCACATCATTGGGAGCTTAAACAAACCTTAGGGTTAATTAAATAAGAAAATTTATATAATGGTTAAATAGCACACCGATAAGACACAATGTCTTCTTCTTTTTCTTCTCACAAGAGCAATATACCACCTAGGGAAAATATAAGAAACAGTTGGCAATCTAAAACACATAACCAAAATTAACTAGTTCCTCAACAATATAGGGTGGAATATACTCATCCTGATGAGTATATATATAATTTTACTTTTATATTCTATCAAGATGAACAAATGTGCTAGAGAGACTTGCAAGGTAACATTTTGTTACCTCCGGATCATGTAGTTCCCAACATGCTCCTCCGTGCTTTGGCATAGATTGGCATGACTTACCTCTATGGTGAATACATTGCGGAAGATTTTGACATGAGGGATTACCATCCCATAGCTTTACAACATATGAGGGACTCAATGAAGGAGAGCCAACATACACTATTGAAGGGCAAAGAGGTCTTGCACGTCCTAAGTGAAATCGGAGATGGTGAACCACTTATAACTTGTTCTCTATCAAAAGATGTTCCTCCTCCTAATGATAGTGAGGAGGTGGGGTATCAGAACCTACGCTCCATGATACACAACCCTGGTTTTGATCCCCGTGAACACCAATTGTTCACTGAGGGAGCAACAACACATGATAAAGACGAGCATGCTGATCATCATCATGATTGGGGTCGAAGCCATAGAAGATAAGGTAAGAAACATCGTCATGGTGATGGTTCTCCTTCTTCTTTCCTTTCATCACATCACTCACCCTCTCCTTGCACATCTGGGTGCAACCATAGAGAGCATAACAGTGAGGATAAAGGTAGAAAAAATGAGAGACCTTGATGAGAGAGTCGAGAGAGAGGACAAGGGCATGAACGAAGGGAAAGTAGGGAACAACGAAGACATCATAAATGTCATGAAAGAGATGATCATGAAGAACCCCTAATTTCCACCTACATCATGTTAAATATAATGGAGGCTGTGAGAATACCAACAAGGCATTTAAAAGATAGTCGGATCAAGCGCTTATACATGAACAATATTGCATGCTTTGAAGCAGAATATAACACTGATTTGCAAAATCATTTATAAGCATTCTACGATGCCTGTGCCTTGAAAAACATAGAGAACAAGTGAAAAAAACTAAAGTTGTTTCCCATAAAACTCATCAAGGAAGCAGAGAGTTGGTACCGATCCTTAGAACTAGAAACCAACAAGAGGTGGTGTACGATGTTATAATTCTTCAACGATAAATATCAAACATACTCCAGAGTGTCTAATTTGCATAAGCAAATCCAAGGATGGAAGCAAGGTACTCATAGACCCTTGGATGCTGCCATGGGTCACTACTATGCAGTGTTACATCATTTCCCAGGCCATGGTTATGCAGAGCAGGATCAACTCTACCACATAGTATATGGGCTAAGGTATGAAACTAGGAGAAACCTTGAGACTTATGCCCATGGGAGACTATCAGAACTAAGATCCCATGAAATTTATTGTTTGTTGGAACAAGTAGCCAAAGAAGAATGGGTGCTACGAAAAAGAGAGAGTGCGGAAGAATATAACTATGATCCCTCTCTTCGAAAGAAGGGAGTGAGATTTTGTGATGAAGAGGATGAGTCAACACTTGAAGAGTTGGTGAACAGAAGAACATTGCTGATTCAAAAGCTAACAACAGAAGTAGCGGCTAAGGTAGATGAAGTATGGATCTCCTTAGATAGTAAAATTGAAACTATCCTAAAGATTGTAGAGGAGTCTAAGGAGGAACGAAGTAGTGACAAAGATAAGAAAAAGTAGAGAGATTTAGGCCCTGCACGTGACAAGGGTAAGGGGAAAATAATTATCTCCGATGAGGTTATGGATTTGGACACAGACAATGATAGTGGATCTGAGATCTACCAATATGACCATCCTAAGGGATGTTGTCCAATAATCTCACATCTATAAGAGTCTTGGGTGTATGCACTCAATCCAAGACTCAACAAATGGCATACACCCCAAAGGTTACCTTATCCTCAAGATAACCTAAGATATTTCCACCAACCATTGACGTACTATCCAAGTGGAACCTTACCACAACCCATCGGATAACATCAATAGTGAGAATACCCACAGTCATGGGGGATGCCACCATCGACACATTAGTAACCTTATCAGCAACCTGAACCATATGGATACTACGTGCAGTAGCCGATTTCTCCAAGTGACTCCATGGGTCACACAACTCCCCAACATTACTACCAAGTTTGGGAGTACTTTAGAAGGACTCCTTCTCCTCTGGGAGATACTCCATACCCATACTATCCTCCTACTCTATCCACACCTCTTCCTCCTATAGTTCCCATACCTCCTGCTCCAACAATGCAAGGGGAACTCCCTACTCAACCACAGCAACGCAATGCTACGAGAGTCATAAACATCCAACCTGTTGTTGGTTTTGATAACTAAAGAAAGAGAATACCTTTCTTCAAAACTAAAAGCTCAAGAAAGATCTCACAACAATAGGCAGTTGAGTCTAGGTACGCTCCTCCAACACATAAGGCCTTGGAGCACCCTTCAGTCCAACAACAGAGGTTAACGCATACGATTATGTTAACATATACCATAACCGACTGGATCAAGGTAGGCCACCTTCCCAGGAAACTAACTGATCCTAGAAGTCCCTTAATTTATCTACAGGTCACTAGGAATGAACCACATATGGCTCTTCTTGACTCAGGTTCTAGAGTCTACTTAATCTCACGAGAAATGTATCAAGTCTGGAACATGCCCCAACTTAAGAAGAGAAACATTCAACTAGAGTTGGCTGACCAGTCCATCACCATTTCCTTGGGATTGGTGAAGGACATCTTACCACTGTGTGTGGGTGGTCATACCCAGATGACTTCCTGGTGATAGAAGTTAATAGTGACAACGGGGGCTTCCCAATTATAATGGGAAGGCCATGGCTGAGTACAATAGATGTGAACCTAGGGATTCGTGATCTTTCCTTAGAGATATCTAAGGTAAATATTTATAGAAAGATCGAAAAGAAGAAAGTTCCATGCATCACATACAGTGATTCATCGGGTGATGACATGGAGGAATGGACAACATCTCCTCCATGCAATAGGTGTGCGCTTGATACTGTGAGCAAAAGATGCCTGTATGTAGCAACCACATAACTAGTAGCAGATACCCCATGGTTGATAGCTATTCAAAAGAGCAATTGACAAACATGCATGAAAAAATTGGGAAAATAACCCATGCCAACAACGAAGGCATAGACACCTTGGAATATGAGCGTCAATTGGGAGAAGTTGGGCACTTCTATGAAATTCAAACAAATGTTCATTGTTTCGGATCTCTCCCTTGCAATTCATTCATGGGGGAGATGGCCACCTATGCTAATCATTTGGGGCCTCAATTCTTTTTAGCTTTTTTTTTACACATTTTTGTTTTACATATTTTTTTTTCATGTTTTTGTTTTACATATTTTTGTTTTACACATTTTTTTTTTACACATTTTTTTCTTACACCTTTTTGTTTTACAAATTTCTTTAACTTTTCTTATTTTTTTTTTACAACATTGTTATACTTTTTCATTTTTCATGTGTGTGTGTGTGTGTTTTCCACCTTGTAAGTTTGTCACCAATAAGTGTTCTTCATGATGGTATGAATTGTGTTTCTATTGATTGCTAATGTTTCGTTTTTACCTTTAAGTCATGATGTTGATACTAAGGTATGTTTCTTTTGATATAGTAGGCAATGAGTTCACTTCATCCATTCATCCACCAGTTTCTATGGTCTCTCTCAGCTTGGAAATGTATAGTACTTTTCTAATAAGAACAATGAATCGGTGACTGAGAATTTCTCAAACTAAGGAAAGACTCAAGGCTTAAAAAGTCTGTGACTTCAAGGGAACCTGATGCTTGGATGTGGGTTGGCCTTTACTCAATTTGTGTTGTCCATTCTCTTGGGTGCTTGGATGTTTTCTTCTTGAGTTTTCTTGCCGCTTCGACATTACCCAATTATCAGGAAGCTGAGCAAATAAACATAAGAAGTCTTTCCATGGTATGGTTCTCATGCATAAAAACACAAAACACAAAAAAAAATAGTGAGAATTCAAAGCACACCCCTAAGATGGAATAATCCCTTGGGCTACATGCACTGGTTATGGAACTCAAAATAAAAATGTTTCCTCTAACTAAGGCCCTTCTCACTTTTCATTCTCTGCTTTGTTCATCAGAGTGGTGGTAGCTCTTGGGTGAAGGCATTCTTGTTACTCAAGTTTATGGATTAGCCGAATGCATTGATGCGAAGTCACTAGAAGTGGTTGGTTTGAGGCTAGACTTGGAATGGGATCTCCTAAGTCACATTAATCATGAACTACAAAAGGGGCTGTACACCACCTTGTTCTTGGGATTCCATTCCATTCTCTTCTCTCCATCCTTCTCTCCATTATTCACCTCATTGCTGGTTGTATCATTAGTGTATATTTTGGTTGATGCATTGTTTTCTTTTTGGTAAATTCTTGCGGTTAAGAATTTAACTCTTGTTCCAAATGATATTCCCAGAGCCGACAAACTCTTTGAATGTGGGTTTGTCAGGGCATTAAGGGCATGAGCCTGCTTTGGGGAGGATCCACTGACATTCCTATTTGGTACACCAGTTAACTTCTTTTCCGTAACATTTTTTCAATTAATTTTATTTTGTTCATTTTCATCTTGACATCCATATCATCGACATTACAGATGTCTATTTTTCTTCATCTTTCTTGTTCTTATTCTTTCTCCATTCTATCGCTATCGGAGGTTCACAATTAGTCATGGCGGTATGGGGCCCAATTTTTTTGATTTTCTCCTAACCCCTACACCTTCGGTAGTCATCAATATTATATCTCTAGATCCGCAATCAGTCTTACCCCACAACTCAGCCAATGGACTTAAACTGAAGGAAGGTATCAATTACATGATGATTCATTTACCCTTTCTAATATAAGACTGTGTTGTGCGTGTAGATGGTGATCATGCAACAATGGACTGGATCTAGAAGGAACACTTGGAATGGAGCAGTGCTGGAAGCATCTATGCAAGGAGAAAGATTGATGGCGCCCTTATGGATGGATAAAAAAAGGTGCAATCTTGGTGTTGGCAACAACAACACTTATTTCTCTCTCTCTTTCTCAGCTGCCAAAAGAGGCCTGATGTCAATGTAATAAGTTGTTCACTCTTGTTGTCATGAACACCAATTTTGTTAAGTCTTGTAATGATGATCCGTTCACAATTCATCCCATTAGTTTCATTTCGAGTCCATAATCCCATACCTTCCCGATATTATTGTAAGGAACTTGAGGACGAGTTTTTATTTAGTCATGGGGGTATGATAGGATGTGATATCGCATGGGCCGTGATATCTCGTAGGCAATATTTCGTTTGCCACAATATCACATCCCACACGATATCGTAGTGCGCCATCATATCTATAAATAAGAGGTAGCTCTCCCTTGCTTTTTAGCCTAGGCTTAGACCGTAGTGAGACTCTGGCAGTTTGATCCCTCTAGAGATAGAATATTTTCCATGTGCCCACAGTAGGAGCTCCAAAGCGAACGGATCTTTATTTGAAAAAACATTGTACCTGAACACAAGTTTATGTCTGGCAATAAAGATGAACTTCTTGGATAAACCTTGCAGTGCATGGAATAGGCTAATTAGGATTTTTATTTATTTTTATTTGCTATTTTTCATTTAAATGCTTTACTAGGAATTAAATCTTTCTCAACCCTTCTCTCCTAGTTAAGTGCCTTAGTACGACCATTTCAAGCACATGCATTATGCGTGGTGATCCCAGTAGCGACTAGCGTTTGGTAACCACAGTTGCATTGGTTCAGGGTGTTAATAGTAAGTGGGAACAGATGTTGACGCTAGGTTAATTTAGACTTAGTTAGTTAGTTAAGGTTAGTAATTAGTATCTTCAATCCTTCACCTCAATAGCATAGGAGATAAAACATAAAAAGATATAAAAATCATATACCTCAGACTTACTTAACCATACACTGCGACAACTACAAGTCTGGGAAGATAACGAATAATTAACCTTAAGTGTTCCATGATGCGTGTAGGTAGTTAGTCTATGGAGTTCTACCAGATCATGTGTGTTACGCTCGTATTTGTATGGTTGAGTGTAGGGGTACCTCGCCACTTATCAGATAGTTCATACACCTAAAACCAATAACCAAAAATATCCAATAACCAAAAAACAACTTCATTTTTCGAAAATTCCTAATGTTCTATCAATACAAAATTGAAGAAATTTCATGTTGAACAAGAGAGATCAACCTCCTTTATTAAGAACCTTTATTATTTTAGGTAAAAATGTTCATAACTGCTTAATGGATTCTAGCACAACTATTAGTGTCATGCCATTAAAAGTGTCTAAAATGTTGGGGGCACAAATGCTACCACAAGCAAGTAGTATGATACAACTTCATGAATGTAATGTGCTTGTGGTAGGGTCATTAAAAGGAGTGAAAGTGAAATTTAAACAATACCCTACTTTCACATGGTATACAAATATTTTAGTATTAACATGTCCTCCACTTATGTTGTGCTTCTATCAAGGACTTTTGGAACCTAGTTTGAGGGCTTCTTTAGATCAATGTTTTTAGAATTATTAATTCCTATTAAATAAAAATATAAATATGTTGTTATGCCAAGATAAATTTTTTATAAACATGTCATAAAAAATTTGAATCAACAAAAAAAATCTTTAGAAAAGAAAAATATACCTTAGCCTCTCCTTGCCCAAATGAAGCCATACAAAATCAACACTAAAGACACCTTATTCTTTCCCAAGTTCTTAGTAGTAACAATTTCTTTTGATTTTTCTTAAGTTGTTTATGTACATCTTATATGCTTTGGATAGTCATCAAATTTTGTTAAAATCATCATCCTAGGATAATAACCATAATTTTCCTTATATGGACTTTTCCCAATGCTTGAATGATAAGAATTATTATAGCTAAACTAGCATGGAACAAAATATTTTTCCATGGCTTGGACTAATCCTCACAAAGACACCTCAAAATTTAAAACAATTTTTTATTCATCATTTTAGTTTTGTTATTTGTTTATGGATGATAGGCACTGGAGAAGGATAATTTTGTACCTAAATATTTCTATAATGATCTTCATAAATGGCCTATAAATTTAACATTCCTATCACTCATAATATTTAATTGGAGACCATGAAATCTTATAACATTTTGAAAATACAAGTGGTCAACATGAGATGTACCATTGATTCTTACAAGGAATGAAATGAATCATTTTAGTGAATCTATTAATAATAACAAATATAGGGTCATGACTAGCTTGTGTCTTGGAAATCTAATGAGTGGTGAGGCATCCTTACACTCAACCATACAAATACGAGTGTAAACACATGATTCAATTGAATTCCAAGGAGTAAGTATTATGGGCCTTTACAGAACCCAGATGGGTTAGTCAATCATTGTCTTCCGAAGCTCACTCGTATAGCTCAATTGTATCGTTAAACAAACTGGATATTTTTGATTTTTATATATTTTTATGTTTTATGTCATGGTGCTACAAAGGGAGAAGTGAACTAATTAAGTAACCAATTTAATTTAACTAATCAACTATGCTCTAACTAGTCCTAATACTAGCATTTGTTCCCATTTTCTATACAAATCCTAAACTAGTGCAACCCTAGTGGGATTACCAAACGCTAATTGTTACTAGGTTACCAAGTGCTCCATGCATGCTCGAAGTGGTCGTATTGAGGGTGCTTACTTGGGAGAGTTAACGAGGTAAGAGAGAGAGAGAGTGAACATTAATTAACTAAGGGAAGCATTCAATAACTATAAATAACATTAAATAAGAAATTCTGAATACTGCAAGGTTTATGACAAAGTTTGTTTTTATTCCCAGCTACAAGGTATGCTCAAGTACACAATGCTTGAATAAAGATTCGTTCACTTTATGACTCCTACTATGGGTACTTAGAAAAAATTCTAACTCTAAGAAAGGAAAAAGGAAAGAGTTCATGTAAGGGACTAAGATTAATGAACTAACTATTGCCAAAACAAGTGCGCTTGCCTCTTATTTATAGGCAACAAGATAGGCCCCAATATTGAATGTCCAATATCACTTGAAAGGCTTCGATATTGCATACATGCTATCATGGATGCAATATCATAGCCCCGATATCATGGCTTATCATACCCCCATTACTAAATGAAAACTCATCCTTGAGTTCCTTATAAAATAGTGGGAAGGTATGGGATTATTAATTGAATAAGAACTGACAATAACAGGGAATAACAAACTCAAAGTGCCTAGTAAATAGATCGAAAAACATATTACAACATTGGTGTTCACACACATTGTGTTGAACACTGTACAAGGATGACATCGAAATCCTCATCCGATAGCTTGAAGAGAAAGAGAAAGAGAAAAGAAAATGAGGCACATTGCTATCAATGTCAAAAT
>MNCI01024813.1:134849-160408 GCA_015680685.1 Gnetum montanum
TTTTTCCATCCTATCGCTATTAGAGGTTTGCTCCTAGTCATGGGGGCCCTATCACAAATTTTTCCATTCAATTACCTATCTCCCCCTACACCTTAGGTAGTTATCAGTTAAAAACCTCTAACCTAGTATTTGCCATACCTACAACCTAGCCAATATGCTTATATTGAGGCAAGGTATCAATTACATTNCCTTTTATGCCCTGATAGACCCACAAACCAAAGAGTATGTAGGCTCTTGAAATGACATATGGAAATAAAGGTTAAGAACTTCCCCAAAATAATTTACCGAAGACTAACAATGCATCAACCAAGATGTAGACTAATCATAAAATCGGCAATGAGGTGGAATATGGGAAGAAAAATGGAAGGAGAGGAGGAAATGGAATGGAATCAAAGAGTAAGGTTGTGTAAAGTCCCTTGTGTATTATGTGGTTAACGTGACTAAATAAAATTCATCCCAAGTTTGGACTCACCAACCACATCTAGTGACCTCGCATTAATACATTCGACCAACCCATCTTCATGAAGCAACAATAATACATCCATCGAGTCACCACCATTCCAAGGAGAGAAAGATAGGAAAGCAGGAAGTGATAAAGGCCTTTGGGTAGAGGGAACCTTCAGGCATGGATAACATGTTTTTCCAGTGCCCTAACCAATGTTTGCAGCCCATGTTTCTTTATTATGTCTAAGGGCTATGCTTTGAATTCCCACTAGTTTTTTTCTGATGTGAGAACCACATCATGCAAAGAATTATTTAGATTTATTCAACTTTCTAATATTTGGTCAATAGAGGAATGGTAGAAAATCCATGAAAAGAATCCAAGTACCCAAGAGAATAGCCAACACAAATGTGTCAAATCCCCTTAAAGTCACACCCTTTTCAATCATTGAATCCTTCCTTGATTTGAAGAATACCAAGTCACCAATTTATTAGTAAGTTTATTTAGAAAAAGAGACAGTACAATTCCAAAGCCAAGGAAGACCACAACGTTGAATGGATGAATTGATGATGTGGACTCATTGCCTGTTTTATCAAAAGAACCATATCTTAGTATCAAAATTGAAAATCAAAGGTAAAAACCAAATATTAGAAATGAACATTATTATAGTCCAACCCACCATTATGAGCACTTATTATATGAGGAATGAAAGTAGATCAAACAAAGAAATAGTAAGAATGTAAATGATGATGTAAAATCCTTAACAACTTTAAGCAAGAGCCCCTTGAGTTAAAATCATTGCCCACTGATATGGAGTACACATTTCTCAAAAATGGAAAATTGGTAATTATTAATGATCGCTCGCTCCTCAACAAATAGAGACTGCTGAAAATGGTGAAAAAATGGTCAAAATCCTTTACTTGGTCATATCCAAAATTAACTAGAATAGACCCTAGGATATGCCAACATAGGATTTACACTGACCCCTCCATGAAGCCTCGACAATAACTGTAGAGGTGATTGAACCCAAAGATAAAGCAAGTGGTTAATGAAGAAATTGAACAATGTCTAAAAGCTGGGTTCATCTACCCCATTGCTAATAGCGAATGGGATAGTCCATTAGTTATTATGCCCAAAAAGGGAGATAAATGGAGGGTGTGTATAGACTTTAGCCTACTAAACATGGCAACATTCAAATACCACTTTCCATTGCCATTCATTGACCAAGTCTTAGACACCATTGCAAGGCATCGCTACTATAGTTTTCTAGATGGGTATAATGGATACAACCAAATCCAAATAGCACCAGAGGACCAAGCCAAGAACACGTTCACAAGTCCTTGGGAGACATTTTCATATAAACAGATGTCGTTTGACTTGTGTGATGCTCCTACAACATTTCAACGTATGGTTCTGAGTATATTTTAGTAGCAAATAAGGAATGGTGTAGAAGTCTTCATGGGCAACTTCACCACCTACGGAGTGAACCTTCATCAAGCCTTGGAACAATTAGAGAAACCACTAAAGTAATGTGTTGAAACTAAGGCTAAATTGGCAAAAAAGCCATTTAATGGTCCAAGAATTCATAGTATTATGGCATAAGATTTCAGAAATAGGGATACAAGTAGATCCCAAAAAGATCAAATTCATCCAAAGAATCATATACCAACCTAAAACTATAAAAGACATATGATGATTCCGTGGACACATTAGCTATTATAGAAGATTCATAGAGAACTTTTCAAGGGTTGCAAAACCATTAGTTGAACTACCAAAAAAGGATGTACCTTTTGAATGGACCAGAGAATGTGAGTTAGCTTTTCAAACTTTGAAATAGAAGCTTATAGAAACAGCTAGCCTAAGCACTATATTTATAGGCTAGCACATACCCTAAAATATTGGATATCTGACATGACATCTTGGAACCTAATATCATATACCTAACATCATAGCTCCAATATCGAAGCCTTGTAAAATATGATTCATCATACCAAATGGAAAGTCATCCTCGATTGAATAAGAGGAGGAACAAGTTTCTTACAAAATATTGGAAATGTATGGGATTATTGACTAAGATGCAAATTAACTTAGATGGAATAGACATACTCTATGTGCCCAAGTATACAAATTTATATTCTTTTGCTAAAATTAGATGTTCATGATAATAGAATTGATCACCCTAGATAGAATTGACATTAAACTCCTCTAGTAGTTAAAGAGCAAGGGAGAAGATCCAACAATCATGAATGGTCCTTGTTGCATGTGCTACTATGTCTTCCTTGGTGCAGATAGTCCTACATCTAGTCCATGCTTCCCATTGTAATCACAACAAAATCATGGATTAGTGTGCAATGTGTAACATATAGCTTTTAAGTACCTTGTCTCATCAGTATTTACACTTGGCTAGGTTGTCATTATGGTGGATTGATTCATTTGATAATGTTAGCAAGAAAACTAAAACATAGGGTGAAATTGATAAGTAGTCCATTAAATTTTAAAAATTTCAAATGTGATGAAATGCTTCAAGAGGTTTGAAGAATTCACAACAATAAAAAGAGGGTTTTACTCAAAAATGTTGTGAAGATGTGAAAAATTGGATGTCATTGATGGGGAATGCGAAAGGATTTGATTATGAGAATGTCTAAGTATAAAGGACTTAACTAACCAAACCAAAAGATATGCAAGAGGCTCCTCCCCAAAGCAAGCACAAGCCCTTTATTTCCCTTGCATAACTTCAAATTGAGGAGTCCACGGACCCCATGGATGATTAATGATTATAGAAAGTTAAGTACAAAAATCCAAAAGAAACTACCAAAGAATTTTGACACATCAAACAAAGGCATCGAACAAGAACATGAAACTGATAGTGAGATGAGATGTGGAAAGCATAGATCATTGAGAGTTAAAGTGGAATGGAGTTCTTGATTAAGGTCACATGAAGTCCCTTGTGAGGTTTGTGGTTAAATGACCTAATAAAATCTAGTGGTTAAATGAATTGATAAACCCATCCTTAGTCTAGAACAAAACCAACCATGTTCAGTGACTTTGCATTGTCATTCTAAGACCATTCCACCCCCCTAAGACACCATGAACAACCACCATTCCTTATTGAAGAAGAAAAGAGAAGTAGAAAGTGAGAATGGGCCTTAGTTAATACGGACCTTTAGGCATGGGTAACATGTCTTTCTAGTCCAATAACCAGTGCTTATAGTGCATTTATTTTATCTAAGGGATGTGCTTTGAATTCTCATCTTTTTTTTATATGAGAAGTGCATCATGCAAAGATTTATTCAACTTCTTGTTATTGGATGACACATAATGGTAAGAAATCCATGAAAACACACATGAACCCAAGTAGAAAGGCACAATGAGTATTGAGTCCCCTTGAAGTCACACCCTATTCAAACCTTTGAATCCTTTCCAAATTTGAAAACCACCAAGGTCATAGGTTCGTTAAAGTTGTATTAATGAAAAAGGGACCTCACATTTCTAGAACAAGGAAAATCGTAGAGTTTGTGGATGGGTGGATGTTGAGGACTCACTGCCTATTTCATAAAAAAGAAACCATGTCCTAGTTATCAATAACAAAATTCAAAGCTATAAGTCAGATACCAACAATAAAATAACTAGATAGCACCTACCTACATTAATTAAACCACATTGTACCTAGTTGGCAATAAGGCATGTTATTATTTAAACATAATACAAAATAACATCCAAATGAAGGAAAATATATAAGAAATTATAAAATATTTAAAAAGATAAAATGTACTAATTATGTTGGAAAACAAAAATTTTCAAAAATTAATAATGTAAACATAAAAAGGTGTAAGATAAAGAATGTGTAAAATAAAAAGTTTTAAAAGTAACAAGGTGTGAAACAAAAAGATGAAAAAATTGAAGAGCTACTTATATAGTTAGCATGGATGGCTATCTCCCCCATGACTAAGTTGAAAGCAGGAGATTCTAAAGATTAAGCATGGTTGTTCATCCGATGAGGCATTTGTTGGACTAGCTTACCTAGACTCATGGAAAGGTTTGACTTGTTGTATGTTGACTGGCTACTTCTTGTTTGGGCTCTTAGGTTTGTAGATCAGCATGACCCCATAAGGGAATGTTTTGTAAATGATATAAGATCCTTTCCACAATTTCTAGAACTTAGTTCATTAAGGTACATGTGTGTAAGGTCATGGCATTTTTTGTTGAATGTCTTATGCAACTTGTTAGATGACAAGGCCACCAATTGATTTTTGACTAGCATGTTGAGATTTGTTAATATTTTTTTTCTTGTGCTAGACTTAACTCAAGGTCAATGTCATGGTTTTTGAAAGTGTATGGAGCTTAAATTGAATATGAAGTGTTGGTAATTTTTTGTACACTAGCTCATAGGAAGAATAGCCTATAGGAACTTTCCATGTTGAGCAGTAGGCCCAGAGGGCATCATTTAGTTTTTTCCTACAATATTTCTTATATTTACTAAAAGTTCTTATTAAGATCTTTGTGATTTTCTATTTGTAACCTTAGTTTGACCATTGGCTTGGGGGTGGCAAGGTGTTGTTAGTTCATGTTCAACCCCCAAGCATTGCATAAGCTTCCAAAAGGTAGTGTCTATAAAGTGAGTTCCATTATTAGAAATTAATGCATGTGGCACATCAAACCTATTTACAACATTCTATTGTACAAACAAAGTAGTCGTAGAAGATGTATAGTTGTTGATGGCTGTTACTTCTACCCATTTCATATAATAGTCAAAAACAACTATGATGTATGCCTTTCCATTTGACATTGGCATGATGGGACTCATGAAATTAATGCCCCAAATGTCAAAGGATTCTAGTGGTTGAATCCACTTCTAAGGTCCTTTAATTCAAGTAGTCATTCCACCATCTCATTGGTAGTGTTCATAAGAGTGGATAGATTAGTAAGCATCCCTAAAGATTATTGGCCAATAATACCCTACCATCAATATTTTGATGGTCATGTGTCAACTAGAATAGTGGCCTCAACAAGGACCCTCATGAGTGTCCTAGAAAACATGTAGTTGATTAGCATTAGGGACACACCAAAAAACCAAGCCATCTACACACATCTTATAAAGGTGTTAATTACTCTCCAGGAAATGTTTCAAATGGTGAACAAACTATTATTTCTTTTAGTGATCCAACCCTTGTGAAATATCTTGAGTAAGAAGATAGGTGAGAATGCCATTGTACCATTTAGGCTCAGTGGCCAATTGTTTAGTTATAGCCCTAGCAAAGAGGAGTTTGTCAGGAAACAAATCAAATAGTGGGCTTTCCTTCACTTTGTTGTCTCATCGCAATTGAGACAAGTGATCAACAACAATATGCTTAGTTCCCTTTTGGTCTATTATCATAAGATTTAATTTCTATTAGATCACCAACCACCATATGAAATGAGGGCTCACCATTAGCTTGTTCATGAGGAAGCAAATGGCATTATGGCCTGTGTGCACAAATACTTTATATTCGAGCACATAATACCTAAACTTCTCTAGAGTAAACATCACTACCATCAATTTTTTTCTATGGTGGTGTAGTTTAGTTGTATATCCATGATGCATTGGCTTACATAGTGGATGTAATATGGACATTTCTTGTCATCTAACTACATAAGCATAGCTCCCAAGCCATAATTTGATGCATTCATCATAACATGAAATGATCTAAACTATTTGGATTCCTATAGAATTAGAATTTATACATGTTTCTCCTTTAGTTTTTGGAATGCTTTTTCACATTCCTTAGTCTAGAAAAATGGAGCATCTTTCTTTGTTAGCTCCACCAATGGTTTTGCGATCTTCAAGAAATTATCTATGAATCGATGATAGTAGCCAATGTATCCAAAGAATGATCAAACATCTGTAATAGTTTCTAGTTGGAGGGTAATTCCTTGAATGATACTTATTTTTTCAAGGTTGACCTCAATTCCTACTTGTAAGATTCTATGCCCCAATGCAATGCTCTTCTAGACCATCAGATGACTCTTTTAGCAATTGAGCCACATATTTGTTTCCATACATCTTTTTAGTACTTGCTTAACGTGGTACAGGGCTTGCTCAAATGTAGCTCCATAGGTGGAGAAGGTGGTCCATAATGCTATTGATTTGTAACTAAAAAAATTCTTAAGACTAGACATTAGAAAGTTGTAGGAGCATTGCACAGACCAAAAGGCATCTTGTGATATCCAAAGATCCCCTAGGGACTCGTGAATGTTATTTTGGCTTGGTCCTCTAGTGTGATCTGGATTTGGTCATAGCTACTATAACCATCCAAAAAACTATAATAGTAATGCCTATATACGGTTTCAAACACTTGATCAACTAATGGTAATAGAAAATGATCCTTGAATATTTCCATATTCAACATCTAAAAATTGATGCAGACCTACCATTTGCCACCTTCCTTTGGCATAATCACAAGTGGACCAACCCACTCACTATCAACAATGAGATAGATAAACCCCACCTTCAAGATTTGTTCAATTTGGGATTCAATCGCCTTAGTGGCTACCTCTTTGGCTTCATGGCTAGGTCAGTCTAGATATAATGCTAGCATATCCTAGGGTGAATCCTTGTGAGCTTAGGATATAACCAAGAAAAGGCTACTAACCATTTTTCAACCACATTTAACAACATATGTTTCTATTCTAGAGAATATTTGAATTGATTATTACTGGTTTTTCATTTTTTAAGAATGCGTATATCATGCCAGTAGGTAGAATTTTCAACTTAAGGGCTTTTTGAAATTTTTAGGCATTTCCAACTCTTCCCAATCAGTATCATCATCTACATTATCAGAGAGTTGATGATGAAGTTGCTCTAGTTCATCCATGGTTGTGACATACATGCATGTTAGGCTCTCAATAGGTTTCATGCACATTGTGCTGCTTTCAAGATTAGTAGTCAACCATTGGTGCCCTCTTGTTTTGTGGCTACTATGTATAGAAACCTTTGAATATTTTCTTCTGGTGAACACTGCTTTCATGTGGAAATGGATTTTCATTTAATGAACTAAATTTTCTGCATACAATTACACCCTGTATCACTATACGTGATGCATGGAACTCACTTCTTCTCTGTCTTTCCAAATACATTTTCTTAGATATTTCCGAGGAAAGATCTTTGATGCCTAGTCTTGCATCAATGGTGCTTAGCCATGTCCTTCCCATGATAATTTGGAAGTGCCCTTTACAATTTTCTACCTTGATTACTTGGAAATTAGTAGGATAAGACCATCCACAAATAGTGGTCACAATATCTTCTACCAATCCCAATGGAATAGTGATGGACTAGTCTACCAATTCCAATATGATATTGCTCTTCTTGAGTAGTCGTAGGTTCTATGCAGTATACATCTCATAAGAACTCAAGTTGAAATCAAAACCCAAATCAAGAAGAGCTTTACATGGTTCATTCCTAGCAATCTATAAATAAATAAGAGGACTTCGAAGATCAATAAGTTTCCTAGGAAGGTTGCTAGCCCAGATCCAATCAGATATGGCATGAGTGAGCATAACAATATGGATTTTGGGTATTATTTGATTTGAAGGGAACCTGAAGGAATTAGATTCAAAGAGAGGTGGAGGAGCAAGGTTGCCAATTTTAGGTGCATGTGAGGGCTTAAGTGGATTATGGGGGTCAGAAAAAGGTCTTTTTTATGATATAGTATTCAAACCACTTGATTGAAGAACTAGCTATAGATTAATGGCCCTAGTAGCATTGTGTTGCTATAGTTTGGCTAAACTTTCATCCTACATAGATGGAGTGAGTGGTAGCTATGTTGAGGGTAGAGGAAGAAGTGTAGGAATAGGAGAAGGATAAGGATAAAATGTGGTATACCTCCTTGTATGTGGAGAATGAGTTTGATAATAGTCAAGAGGGTATTAGTGAGGTTGGAAAGTAGAAACATGATTGGAAGAGTCATGTGGAAACAAGGGTTTCTAAACATATTATCCATATGGATTAGGTTGTGTGTAAGGATATTACTACCTTGGCAATGCTAGCACTCATGACTATGTGGTTGCTAGCACTATTGATATTGCTTGTATGGTTGCAATGGAGTTTCACTTTGATAATACTACTATTGTTGGTGGAACTTCCTAGGATTCCCTTGAGGATAAGGTAGTCTTATGGGTGTTTACCTTTTTTTTAGTCATAGATTTAGAGCATACACTCCAAACTCTTGTAAGTGCGACACAATAGGAAAACATCCCTTAGGATGTTCATAATGGTAGATGTCACACTGACCATCATCATTTGATTCGATTCCCACAACTTCCTCTAGTGCATTAGTCTTGATCTTACCCTTTTTATTAGCATGTTCAGCTTCCTTGTACCTCTTGCAATCATGATTACTACCTTGTTCTTTGGACTCTTCAACAATTTTCAAGATAGCTTGAAATCTACTATATATAGAGTCCCATAACTGATCAACCTTGGCGAAAATTTTAGAGGTAAATTTTTGAAGTGGCAAGGTTTTCTAGTACACCATCTCATCAAGTGATGATTCATCCTCATTGTCACAAATGAAAGGATCATAGTTGTACTCTTATACACTTTTGCATTTCCTCAACTCTCCTCCTTCTTTCACTACTTACTTAATCAACTATTGAATTTTATGGATTCTTGATTCTGATAATCACCCTTTGGCATAGATGAAAAGAGCTCTTCTTGTTTTTGATTGGAGCCCATCTATGATATGACATAGTTGCTCCTATTGAGAATAACCATGGTCAAGACATCTCTACAATAAGGAATAGTATCAGCCCATGGTGGCATCCAAGGGTTCATGTGTTCATTGTCTCCATCCTTGGATTT
Source organism: Gnetum montanum (assembly GCA_015680685.1). Taxonomy (NCBI): domain Eukaryota; kingdom Viridiplantae; phylum Streptophyta; class Gnetopsida; order Gnetales; family Gnetaceae; genus Gnetum; species Gnetum montanum. Next base: position 144,128 of record MNCI01024813.1, read on the forward strand.
TCCTCCTTAAGTTAGACACTTGAGAGTACATTTGATATTTATTATTAAATAGCTAGAGCATTGTACTCTATTGTCTAATGTATTTGGTTCTAAGGACTAGTACAAGCTTTCTGCTTCTTTAATGAGTGACCTATGAAACACCTTAAGCTTTTGCTAGTTTTTTTCCATATTTTGCAAGGCATAGGCATCATGAAAAGCTTGAATATGGTTTCATGGATTTAAGTTATATTTCCCCTTGAACCTAATGATATTGTTCATTTCTAACCTCTTAATTTGACTATCCTAAATGTGCCTTGTAGAAATTCTTACTACTTCTGCAATGTTTAGAATGCTTTGGATAGAAAGAAAAGGCTCATCAAGGCCATGATTTTGATGCCTATAATGCCCTCTACTACCCTTTTGTTCATGGTAGTAGGTCTCTCTTGAATGCCTACACCTTGGGTCTAGACTTGCTCGATGGTTCCAACGGTTGTCTTGGTCTCGTTGGTCACCTCCATCATGATCACACCCCCTACAGTTGTGTCCAGATGCAGAAGAAGAAGAAAAAAATGACCAAGGTGGAGAGGAAGGACTACTAGCATAATCACAGTGCTTGCCAACCCATCTTTGATGATCGTGGCCATGATCACAATCAAGTTTCTTATCCACATCCTTGCCATGATTCTCCTCCTTAGACCCCCCTTTGTCATTAGATCTATTCTTTCCAAAACCTAGATTATGGATTGTGGACTACAAGTTCTAGTTTTGAACTCCTTCACTAAAATCAAAAACAGGAGTTTTGGTGAATAGAAAATCCATGAAGAAGGGTTCTACACCATATTTTTGGTACAATAGGTATGCGGAATAATTGAATCAATTCCCCTTCATAGATTTCTAGCATTGATCTAGCTTTCAATACATTAGATGTTGTGCATTAGTGGGATGATAATCTTTGGCATCAGTTTCTTGCACAACATACTTAACATGTAGTCCCTAGAGGCCCAAACATAAGAGTTTGGTGGAGCATCACAAGAAAAAATTGATCGGGTGGAAACATGATGTTGCCATCCATTTCATGCCATTGCAACATTTCATCTTGGTGTAGGATGAAGGTGAAATTGGATATGTACTCATCAAGATGAGCATATACCACTCTATGTTGTTGGGAAACCTATTGATTTACTATGTCAGACTAGGGTAGAGAATCACTCATGTAGGTAGAAGACATTATGTTAGAAAAGAAGAAATGCAATGTGCATCTTAAAATTGTTGTAGTAATTTTGATATATGATATGACTCTAGGATTTGTTCCAATGATCTTGAATAATTTTTTGCTAAGTCCTAGATAGCACACGTAACAACTAAATTTCCTTGACAATGATGTAAATGATGAGCGGTAAGGTACCCCTATGTCCAACCATATGAATCACAAGCATTTATGCATGATTCAATCAAATTTCATAGATCTTAAGTTCCGAAGTACATAGGTTCCAGGATGTGAAATTTAATCATGATAATCATTGTCTTCTCAACTACACTTTTGGAGCTTAATTATATGGTCAAGTGTAATTGAGGCACATGATTTTTATTATTTTGTATTTTATTTATCTACAATTAAAAAAAATTTTAAACTTAATTGATAAACCACTTTAACTAGTCTAATTGCTAATTAATAACTCACTATCCTAACATAAGTATTCAATCCCATTATTTGTGCACATCTTGAACATGTACAATGCTGCTGGATTACCAAATGTTAAGCATTGCTGAGATTACCAAGAGTCATATGCATGCTCGAAGAAATCATACTTATGTGCTTAATTAATTGCTATTTAATATAATTAGCTTATTTTAGTTTAATTACTTGAAAGCATTAAAGGAAATTGCATAAAACACTAAATGTATGAATAAGATATTTAAGCTAGCTAAGGTGCTGCAAGGTTTGATAAAAAAGATTGTCATTATTATCAAGCATACTACCATGCTTAGGTACAATAGTACTTGAATAAAGATCCATACACTCAATAACTCTTGCTGTGGGCATTTTTGAAAATATTATAACTCTATAGAAAAGAAACTCCAAGAGTTCTACCTTGCCATAACAAAAACTATATGGAAACCATGTTCCCAAGCATTATATTTATAAGCTAGCACATACCCCATGATATCGAATATTTGACATCGCATCTTAGAACCTGATATTGGATAATTGACATCGTGGCTCTAATATTGGATCCCTACAAAATATAATTCATCAGGGTGTAAGTAAAAGATCAAGAGGCCAAGATAGAGGTTGAACTAGATGATAATAATCAAAACACAAGGAGCAAGAAGCCTAATCATTTAGCATTTATCAAGAGACTCCAACTATGGGACAACTAGACCAAGGAGAGACAGAAGAACCACTAGTGCAAGGACAACACCTCATGCTACCACTAGATTATTTCCAAGCTATTTAAGAAAGGTGCATCTTAACCATAGTTATTGTGGAGATGAACTTTGGCCCATTCATGGAATCTACACCTGAAGTAGTAAAGACATAACTTAAGGCATCACCATTATGGAATATCCTATCTAATAGTGGTGAATGGTACCTTGGGGAAACTTACTAGTTCTAGAAGAACAAGGAAGAGGGTAAAATAGTTAACACTAGAGAAATATTAGTTTCATTCTTGATCAGGGTAATTGTAGAAGCTTTGAATACATTTGATGAAGTATATTTTTATCTAGCTCTGATATTGGGTATTCGATATTAGATACTTAATATTGGAGGCCAAGAAGTGGTGCTGGATATCTAATATCACAAGATGTGTGCTAGCCTATAAATATAACACTTGGGTGCATGATTTGATAATCTTTTGTCATACCATACCAAAGCACTTGCAAGTTTTCTTCCCTAGAGTTAGAATATTTTTCCAAAGTGCCTGCAGTACAAGTCATTGAGTGTACAAATTTTTATTCAAGCACTATTATACCTAAGCATGGTACTGTGTGTGGTAATAAACATAAGCTTTCTAATAAACGTTGTAGCAGTTTGGCTAGATTAACTAATTTATTTATGGATTTAATGTTTCATGCAATTTTCTTTAATATTTTAAATAATTAAGCTAGCTAGGTTAAATAGAAATAAATTAAGCATGTAAGTATGATCACTTTGAGTATGCAAATGACACTTGGTAATCCTAGTAACACTTAATTTTTGGTAACCCAATAGCATTATACGTGTTCAAGATGTATATGGAAAGTGGGTTTAGATACTTATGTTAAGAATAATTAGACCTTTGTTAGTTAGTTATATTAAATTAGCAATTAAATTACTCAATTCCCTTCATCCTAACTTTTAAGTACTAAAAATATAAAACATAAAAATAATAAAGATCATATGCCTGAATTACACTTAACCATATCTTTGTATATCACAAGTGTAATTGAAAAGACAATGAATGAACGTTAAGACAAGTTCACTTCCTAGAGACTAGTGTACTAGAAGACATAGAATCTATAGAATTTGAATAGATCACGCATGAACACTTAGTGATTTGTATGATTAAGCATAGGGGTATTCATTTCTCATCATTGGTGTCATTGCTAAAGATTCTTTTTGTTTGAAACATGTGTTGTCTAGGCATAGTGAAAATCATTAATATTGTTGGTTGAACCTTAAGATTAAAATCATTTTCAAAATAAATATAATAATTTAAGCACATTGATATCTTATTCTAATTGCAAAATGTCTTCTTATCACAGGTGTGATGATACTAAACTATCAGTACCTCAAGAATGTAGGGTGGTATATACTCGTCCAGATGAGTATGTGTCTAAATTCACCTTCATCTTGCATCATGATGAACAAATATGGTGGTGAGATATGAAGGGAAACATTGTAATGCCTCTTGATTGATCTGTGGCTAGGATGTTGCTCCAAACTCTTAGGAGGTTGGGCATCCAGGATCTTTAAGAAGAGTACATTGTGCATGATTATGACTACTGGGACTAACATTCCATTGAAACACAACACAGGAGAGATTGACACCAAGAGAAACACCATGAAGCTATGAAGAAAAAATAATTCACCAAGCCCTTGTTCCTACTCAACCAAATCAAGAATGAGGATCCTTCCTTTAAGGCTTCTTAACATGAAGACTCTCCACCCCTTGATATTGGTTATGGGGATGTGAACTTGAATTTATAGTTCACTATCAATAATCCAGGATTAGGTAATAGTTCGAGTCAAAGAAAGGGCTCAAGCAAGCATCAAGATGATAATGAAATTGATGAATGTGTCTATGACAAGCATAGAGTATCTGAAAAATACCATGGTGGTGGTAGTCCTCCTCCCTCTTCATCCTCTTGATCTCCATATTCTTCTTCTTCTTCAAGTTCTAACAGATGCTGTAGAAAGAACAAACAATGATAATCATAGAGACCACGATAAACGAAGGGGTAGTAGAGGACATCATAGGCATCATCATCAAAATAATGATGATGATGACCCTTTTCTTGCCACATGAAACATGTTAAATATTGTAGAGGTAGTTAAACTTCTAATGGGGTATGTGAAAGATAGTTAGATTAAGAGATTTGACATGAAAAATATTCCTAGATTTGAGGGAGGATATAACTCTAATCCATAAACACATCTTCAAGATTTTCAAGATTCTTGTGCCTTATATAATATTGAAAATGATTGGCAGAAATTAAAGCTATTTTCTAGCACACTCATCAAGGAAATAGCAACCTAGTATCGATCATTGAAGCCAGAATCTATCCGTAGATGAATGCTAGAGCTATTCAATGATAAATATTAGACATACTCTTGGGTGTCTAATATGAGAAGATAGATTCAAGGATGGAAGAAAGGAACACATGAACCCTTAGACATCACCATGGGTAGATATTATTATTTCATACACTAATTCCCTAGCCAGGGTTATTCTTAATAAGAACAACTTCAACACATCATATATGGACTCATATTAGAAATGAGAAGAACTCTTGGAGTGTATGCCCAAGGAAGACTGTCAGAATTAAGAGCCCATCACATCCAAAGGTTAATAGAGTAGGTAGCAAAAGAATAAGGAGAGCTAAGAAAATAAAAAGTGCATAAGAATATAATAGGAATCCTTCCATCAAAAAGAGGGAAGTCTACTTTTGTAACAAAGAGGAAAAATCCATGTTTGAAATTTTTGCCAAGGTAGATAAAATGTGGGATTCGTTGGATGAAAAATTCCAAATAGCCCTAAAAATAGAAAAATATTTAAGAGAGTAGATTAGTGATTATAATTATAGGAGGTGGAAAGAAGCTAAATGTGCCTACCAAAGGGGCAAGGGCAAAGCTACTACAACTGAAGAAGTTGTGGAGACTAAATTAGATGATGATGGCGGATGTGATATTTGCCATTATTAACATCCCAAGGGATGTTTCCCCATGGTGTCACATTTTCAAGAATCTAGAGTGTAAATGCTAAATCCTAGATTGGCAAGGAGGCAAGAACCTAAAAGATTTCCTTATCCTTAAGGTAATCCTAGGTAGTTCCACCAACAACAAACCTACTATCCAAGTGGAGCTCCACCACAACCGTATGAGCTATACTAGCAATGGCAACACCCACAGTTGTGGGCATACCACCACTAAGGTGGTAGTACCCTTACTATTAATAAAACTTATATGGATACTATCTCCAACAATCCATTTCTCCACATGACTCTTCTAGTCATGTCACCTTCCAACATCATGACTACCCTCCAAAGTATTACAAAACTCATTCTCCATCTACTAGAGGGAAAATCTCATATCCCTATCATCCTTCTCATACTTCTACATATGTCCCTCCACCCTCAACCAATTTACTACCTACTCTATTGATGTAGGGGGAAATTCTACATTAGTCATAACAACACAATGCAATAAGGGCTATTAACTTATAGTTGGCTCCTTAGTCGAGTGGTTCAGAAACTTGATCATGAAAAAGACCTTTCTTTTGAACTAATAACCCAACTAAACCCTCAAATACACTTGCAGCTAGCACCCCTTCTTCTCCAACTTCCTCTACCTCTAATCCATTCAAGTCCCCTTCAAACCAAACACCTTCCAAAGTGCATACTATCATGTTAACTCATGTGGTAACTAATTGGATAAAAGCTGGTCATGTTCCTAGGAAACTATCTAATCCTAGAAGTCCTCTTATTTACCTTCAAATTGCTAGGAATGAGCCTTGTAAGGCTCTTCTAGATTTAGGTTCTAGTGTTAATTTAATTTTTTATGAGATGTATAAAGCCTAGAACTTGCCTCCACTCAAGAAGAGTAACATCTATCTCAAGTTGGCTAATCATTCCATCACTGTTCCATTGGGACTACTGCAAGACATTGTGACCACTATTTGTGGGTGATCCAATCCCATTTATTTCCTAGTGATCTTTGTGGAGAATTGCAAGGGAAACTTGCCAATCATCATGGGAAGGACTTGGTTGAGCATTGTTGATGCACGATTAGGGGTCTATGAGCTTTCCCTTAAAATCTCTAAAGAAAATGCATTTAGAAAAATTTAGAGAAAGAAAGTTCCATGCATCACGTATAGTGGTATTGGGTGAAACTATGTGTAAACACTATGAACCATTAATAGTGTATCTATCAAAGCAAGAGGGTACCTAATGGTTAATAATTGATCCTGAGAGCAACTCAACACTTTGCATGACACCTGCTGAGAGCCTAACATGTGTCCACATCAAAGACATGGATGAATTGAAGCAAGTTCATCACTAACTCTTCACTGACAAAATTGATGATACCAATTGGGGAGAGTTGGAAATTCCTAATAATTTTAAAAAAGAGTCCTTAGAGTTTAAAACTCTACCTACCAGCATGGAATATGCATTCTTGAAAAATAAAAATTTGGTAATAATTAATGCAAATCCTACTCCTAAACAAAAGGAAATGTTCTTGAAAGTGGTCAACAAATCACCAATAACCTTTGCTTGATCATATCCTAAACTCATAGGGATTAATCCTAAGATATTCTAGCACTGTATTTACATTGATCCAGCCATGAAACCAAAGAGGTACCCACAACAGTGGTTGAACCTCAAATTGAAGCAAATCATCAAAGAAAAAATTGAGCAACTCCTCAAGGCAGGGATTATATATCCCATTGTGGATAGTGAGTGAGTTAGTCCACTCATGATTATGCCAAAGAAAGGTGGTAAGTAGCATGTCTAGATCAAATTTTGGTTATTGAATATGGTAACATTCAAAGATCACTTTCCATTTCCATTTTTGGATCAAGTGTTGGACATCATTCTTGGGCATTACTATTATAGTTTTCTAGATGATTATAGTGACTATAACCAAATCTAGATCATGTCAAAAGATCAAGCCAAAACAACATTCATGAGTCTATGGGGGATTTTTGCATATTGAAAGATGCTTTTCAACTTGTGCAATGCTCCTGCCACATTCCAACACCTGGTCTTGAGTATCTTTCATTAGAAAATCAGTAGTGGGATGGAAGTCTTCATGGATGACTTCTCTACCTATGGGGCTACATTTGAGCAAGCCCTAGATGATCTTGAGAAAGTGCTCTAAAGATGTGTAGAGATCAATGTTTGGCTTAATTGGCGAAAGATCCATTTGATGGTCAAAGAGGGCATTATGTTAGGGCATAAAATTTCACAAATAGTGATTGAGGTCAATCTTCAAATAATTAGGGTCATCTAAGGAATTATCCATCAACTAGAAATTGTAAAATATATTCGATCATTCCTTGGACACAATAGTCACTATCGATGATTCTTAGAGAAGTTCTCTAAGATCAAAAAAATATTGGTTGAGCTAACAAGAAAAGATGCTTCCTTTTTTTCGATCAAAAAATGTGAAAATGCATTCCAATAGTTGTAGGAGAAACTTGTAGAAACTTTAATTCTTCAAGCACTAGATTGGTCTAGACCATTTTACATTATGATGAATGCATTAAATTATGCTTAGGGGGTTGTGCTTACATAGTTCGATGATAAGAAACATATATATTACATCTATTGTATAAGTCAAAGCATTGTGGGCACATAGTTGAACTACACCACCACAAAAAAAGAACTAATGGTAGTGGTATATGCTCTCAAAAAGTTCAAGCACTATGTGCTTTAATACAAAGTGTTCATGCATAGGGATCATAGTGAAATTCAGTTCCTGATGAATAAGCCAATGATGAGCCCCCATGTCATATGGTGGATGGTGATCTTGTAGGAATTTAGTCTGATGATGATAGATTAAAAAAAATTGAGAATGTGGTCACTAATCACTTGTCTCAATTGTGATGTGATAACAAAGAGGAGGAAAAATCACCATTTGATTAGTTTCTTGATGAATTCCTCTTTGCTATGGCTATAACTAAACAATTTCCACTAAGCCTAAATAGTACAATGACATTCTTACCTATCTTCTCACTCAAGAGATTTCACAAGAGCTAGACCATAAGAAGAAACAATAGTTTTTTCACTAGGTAAAATGCTTCATGAAGATCAATGGGCACCTTTACAAGGTGTGTGCCGATGGCCTGGTTCAATAGTATGTCCTTGATATTGATCAACTGCATGTTCTCTAGGATGCTCATGAGGGTTCTTATGGGGAACCATTATGTAGGAAGACACACAACCATTAAGATTGTGATGGCAGGATATTATGAGGCAACACTTTCTAGGGATGCTCACTAATTTGTCAACTCTCATAAATGTTGCCAACACAATGGTGGAATGACCACTCATATGGAGGGACCTCAATAGTCGATCAAACCATTGGAACCCTTCAACATCTGAGGCATTCACTCCATGGATCCCATCATTCCAATGTTAAATGAAAAGGCATACATCGTAGTCACTCTTGACTATTGTACGAAATGGGCAAAAGTAGCAACCTTCACCAACTATACATCTTCTACTATTGCTCAGTTTGTACAATAGAACATTGTAAATAGTTTTAGTGTGTCATGTGCATTAATTTCTAATAATAGAATTCACTTTATAGGCACTAACTTTCGAAAGCTCATGCAATACTTGGGGGTTGATAATAAATTAATAATACCTTATCATCCCCAAGCCAATGGTCAAGTTGTGGTTACAAATAGGAAAATTAAAGATCTTAATGAGAATAGTTAGAAAATATAGGAGAGATTGGAGCATGAAACTCAATGATGCTCTTTGGGCCTACTACTCCACTTGGAAGCTCCCTATAGGCTACTCTTCCTATGTCTTGGTGTATAGAAAATTGCTAACTCTTCCTATTTAATCTAAGCTCTGTACACTTGCAACAACCTATGATCTTGACCTTGACTTAAGTATAACATAAAAAGAAAGATTAGTGAATGTTAACTTGCTAGAAAAAAACCAATTGGTGGCCCTATCATCTAACAAGTTGCATAAGGCATTTAATAAAAAATTCCATGACCTTAGAATTAGGAAAGATAAATTTCACCTAGAAGATAAGATCCTCTACTAGAACCCCACACATGTGCCACAACGAACCAAGTTCCAAACACTATGGGATGACTCTTATATTATTTTTGAAAAATTTCCTTCTACAGCCATATTAATCTATAAACTTGAGAGTCCAAAAAAAAAGTATCTATTCAACACACAACAATTCAAACCTTTCCATGCACTTAAGCAAGCCAGTGCAACAAATGCTTCATCGAATGTACAACCATGCTCAATCTTTTAAACCTTTTCCTTTCAACTTAGTCATGGGGGAGATGGCCATCCATGCTAACAATTATAGTGGTTCCTCAATTTTTCATCCTTTTATTTTAGATTTTTTTGTTATACATTTTGTTATTTTTATAGATTTTTGTTTTATCCCTTCTTTATCTTACACCTTTTCATTTTTACTTTATTAATTTTTTCCAAATTTTTTTTATAACATTGTTATTACATTTTATTTTCCTGAATATTTTACAATTTCTTGTATATTTTTCTTTATTTTGGTGTGATTTTCTTATTTTGTTCTAATAAGTATGTGCCTTATCACGAACTAGGTACAATGTGATTTTCTTTATGTGGGCATGTGCTATCCAATTTTTTGATTGTTGGTGTCTAGATTCTAGCCTTGAATTTTATTACTAATAACTAAGACATTGTTTATTTTTCATGAAATAGGCAGTGAGTCCATGTCTACCACACATCCACAAACTCTATGGTGTTCTAATTATTGAATTGTGAAGTCCCTTTTCATTAATAAAACCTTTAAAAACTTTTGACCTTGGCATTTTCTGGACATGGAAAGGATTCAAAGGTTTAAATAAGGTTTGACTTCAAGGATATTCAATACTCTTTGTACTCTTCTACTTACTTGGGTGCATGGGTGTTTTCATAGATTTCTTACCATTCCATGTTCACCAATAATAGGAAGTTAAATAAGTTTTTGCATGGTGTGGTTCCCATTCAAAAAAACAAGAAAAAGAAAAAACAATGGGAATTCAAAGCACACCCCTTAGACAAAATAAATGGGATACAAGCACTAGTTACGGGATTTGAAAAATATGTTATCCATGCCTGAAGATCCCCTCTAACTAAGGCCCTTTCTCACTTCCTACTTCTCTTTTCTTCTTAAATAAAAAGTGATGGTTGTTCTGTGAAAGTACTCTTATGTCTCTAGGGGATGGATAGTTCTTAGAGTGGTGATGTGAAGTCACTAAATGTGGTTGGTTTTGGCTTGGACTAAGGATGGATTTTATTAGGTCATTTAATCACAAAATTCACAAGGGAATTCATGTGACCTTATTTGAGAATTCCATTTCACTTTCTCTCTCTCATCCATTTATGTTTTCCATGTCTAACCTCACTACTAATGTTCATGTCCTTGTTTGATGTCTTGGTTTGATTTGTCAAAATTCTTAGATAGTTCTTCTGGGTTTTCATACTTAACTTTCTGTAACTACTAATCACCCATGGGGCCCATGGCCTCCTTGGTTTGAAGATATGCAACGATAACAAAGGGCATGTACCAGCTTTAGGGAGGATGCACTTGCATACCTTTTGGTTGGGTTAGTTAAGTTCTTTATCTTAGACATTCTCAAAATCAAATCCTTTTACATGCCCCATCAATGAAATCTAATAGTATGCATCTTCACAATGTTTTTTTAGTAAAATCCTCTTTTTTGGTGTTATGAATTCTTTGATCCTCTTCATGTATTTCATCACATTTGGGCTTTCTAGAATTTAGTAATGGATCACTTATCCATTTCATCCTATTTTTCAGTCTTCCTAGTAATGTTATTAAAAAGAATCAATTCACCATGATCATAACCTAACCAAGTGTAACTACCAATGAGACAAGGTACCTAAAAGCTATAAGTTACACATTGCACACTAATCCATGATTTTGTTGTTATTATAGTGGGAAGTATGGAATAGAGGTGGGATTGTCTTCACCAAGGAATCAACAATAGCACCATGTGATGAGGTCTCTTCATGATCATTGAATCTTCTCCCTAATTCTTCATTTGCCAAAGGATTTGGATGTTAGTTTTGACTAGGGTTTTCAATTCTATTGTCATGAACACCAAATTTTGTAAAAGATTGTAAATTTGTACACTTGGGCACTTAGAATCTATCTATTTCATCAAAGTTAATTTGCATGTCAGTCAATAATCTCATACCTTCTCAATATTTTATAAGGGACTTCTTCCTCTTTTTGTTCACTGAAGGATGAGTTTTCATTCAATCATGGGGGTATGACAAAGTATATTTTTATTTTGCTCCAATATCAGATATCCAATATCAGATACTCAATATTGAGGAGCAAGAAGCAATGTTGGATATCTGATATCGTAGAATAAGTTTTGGCCTATAAATATAGTGCTTGGACACATGATTTGATAATCTTTTATCATAACATAGTAGATCTCTTGCAACTTTTCTTCCCTAGAGTTTGAATATTTTTCCAAAGTGCCCATAGTAGGAGTCCTTAAGTGTACGAATCTTTATTTGAGCACTGTTGTACCTAAGCAGAACAATATGTGTTGCAATAAGGATGAGCTTTCTAATAAACCTTATAGTACTTCAATTCGATTAAATATTTTATTTATGCATTTAATGTTTCATGCAATTTTCTTTAATGTTTTCAATAATTAATTTAATTAAGGAATTAAGCTAGTTAGGTTAAATATAAATTAATTAAGCACATAAGTACAACCACTTTGAGCATGGGAATGATGCTTGGTAATCCCAGTAACACTTAACGTTCGGTAACCCAACAACATTATACGTGATTAAGATGTGTACAGAAATTGGGATTGAATACTTATGTTAGGAATAATTAGACCTTGGTTAGTGAGATTAAATTAGCAATTAAATTACTCCATTCCCTTCATCCTTTATGTTAAACACATGATATGAAACATAAAAATAATAAAAATCATATGCCTTGATTACACTTAATCATACCTTTATATATCACAAGTGTAATTGGGAAGACAATGAATGACTATTAGGGTAAGTTCACTTCCTAGAGACCAGTGTACTGGGAGACATAGAATCTGCAAAATTCGACTGGATTGCATGTGAACGCTTACTGATTTGTATGGTTGTGCATAGGGGTATTCATTACTCATCAATACCTAACAAAGTGGCAAGGTTAGCATATCTATCTACCTAATCTGATCTTGAAATGAGAAAACTATGGTTGAAATGGACTTATGGCAAAGAAGATAAGGGCTATAATGAGCTAACTCTAGAAGAAAGAATCTACTTTAAAATTGGCACATATCCCCTATTTTTGACAAAAGGACTCAACAAACTATCCACTTATGTGGCTAAAGGAAATGTGATCCTAATAGGCAAATACAATGCCAACCTTGCACAAATCTACTGTATGGAAATACATAGGTGGTTTGAAGAGAGGCATGGAAGCCAACACTTCCATTCCCTTTCGTTATTAGAAAGTTGTACAGGTGACCAAAAATCCTAGGATACATAAACAACATTCCTAGGAGAGCCCAAAATGATTCATACACTAATTTTTTCAAACCAAAACCACCCAAGAAAGATTAGAATAAAGAACAAGAACAAGAACAATAGCAACAAAAATAGCAACAATAGGAGCAACAAAAACAAGTTCCACCATCACCGCTGTAAGATTATAGACTGTTGATGAATCATCTACAATAAATTGTAGAAACCATCAACTAGGGAACAAGGGAGGGGCATTCTTTACAAAGTTATCAATAGTTCCATCTAGCCCACAATTTCAGTAGATCCAACAAGTGGATAGATCTCACTACAGTTAGGAGAAGAGGTGCAAGAGTAACAATAGATCTCTTAAAATGCTGCATCATTCCAAGTGATGCTTGAGATTAGAGAAGGATCCACAGTAGTGGTAATGCAATGTGAGGATGTAGTGGAAGTAGCAAAGGTGATTACCAATCACATTAAAGAATCTTTCAACATACCTGTTGTATCATTGATGAATCTAACTAGAGCCAAATATGCTCAAATATTAGTTAGAACCTCTATGGCTCTTGCTAACCATGAGAATGTGCTCAATAGACTACTATAGACTAGGCAAGTAATGACAACAGTTTTTGACATCCCTAGTGATGTCACTATAGTATAGTCTAAACTCATTACTACCAAAGGAAAACTAATCATGGTAGACACAAGGGTAGAGCATGCAGAAAATGAAACTCTAAGATTACAAGAAGAGCTTGCAGCCCAAAGAGCTGAATGTAGAGATCCTACACAACTCATTACACTAAAATAGATAGAATAGTTCTAGATTGAGTATATGAATAAGTTGATTAAGAAAAATAAATAGATGGTAATAGAGAGAAAGTGGTATGAAATGCCTCTACACTAGAAGCATAGACATATGCATATATCAATGCACTTACAATAGTACAAGAGGAAAATAAACAACTTGTTGCTAAGAACATGAGGTTGACCACTATCAAAAAGCAAAAAAGAATTTTAGAAGAGAGAATTCACTAGCTAAGGGAAAAATTATTGAGGGTCAACCAAGACATGAGTTTCCTGAAAAGAGGAAATTAGATCTTCTTAATGGAGGAGGTACACACCATCCAACAAAATTCAATCATTGAAATAAGTGCATGGGAAAAGGAGACAAATAAACACAAAAGGCTCAATGAACACTTCCATGATCAAGTGGGCATATACAAGCAAATTAACAAGAAATATATCTAGATGACCAAAGCCAGAATTAACACCATGTCAGCAAATAATCATGATTGGCAACCCATCTTGGATAGTTATTCCCTTGTCCATCAAGTAGAAGTGAAGAAGAAAGACCAACAAATTAAGGATATGAAAGAATACATGGGGTTAGCTAACCTCCATTATGCTAGCTTAGCCATGCTAATAGTAGGCATGCCCAAGAATGAGCTAGAATAGAAAGTAGTGGAAAAATATGCTCTATATGAAAAAGATTTTGCAGATCATAAAGATAATTTTCAGAAACTCCAAGTGGTAAACTATGAATTGGAAGTAGTGAAGGCTAGATACCAAGGTAAAAAATATGTAATAGAAAACCTAGATAGAAGATTAATAGATAATCATGAATTATGTCAAAAGGCTAGAGTTTTTGAAGAAGAAAGGAGGTAGTTTGTAGCCTACTATGTCAAGGTAAATCAAATGTTTTTGTAGCTACTGTGCCCATGGGATGTACTCGCTACATCACACATTGCATAACAATCATGGATAGTACATGACCCAAGAATGGAAAAGAAGAAGCTCTAGGTGCTCTTAAAATATATAGATTTCAAAAGCTTGATGCTAAGGGGAAGGAGCCACCACCACTTGAAACTACATAAGGCTAGATCAAGCTTTGCCAAAAAAAAAATTTTGTTAAAGTTGGCATGTCATGTTTTTTGTCATTTTTGTAAACACCATTGTGGCATCTAAGAGTGATGTACATAGTATTTAGTGTCCTAAAAATCTACCTTCCAATTTTGTAAGGAACTCCATCCTCATTTTTTTTTTAACTTGAGGATGAGTTTTCAGTCAGTGATGGGGGTATGATAAATCGCATTTTTGGAAGGCTATGATATTAGGCATCCAATACTGGAGCACAAGCTACGATGTCAGATATATAGTATCACAAACAAGTGTAGGCCTATAAATATGACACTTAGGAGCATAGTCCAAAAGCAAGTTTCATTCCATAATGAAATTCTCTCAGTTTGTTTTCTTGATTTTAGAACTTGGCACTTAGTAGTGTATGTCTGTAGTGTGATGTTAAGTAATTGAATGGAGTGTTTATTGTAGTGGAATGTACTTGGACACATTTAATGATCAAAATAAAGATCAAGATTACTTTGCATCATTACAACATCACTTAGATTTCTTTATTGTCTACTTAGACTATTGTTTACTATTTTGACTTAGTATAACATTTACTATTTTCTTGGTTACTAATTTATTTTCTATGCACTTTACTATTACTACTGTTAAGAAAAATGGCTATAAATGCTACCAAGCAGTAAGTGTGATCATTCGGTAACCCAATAGTATTATCGTTTGGTTCACCCAGTAATGAAATACTTGGTAATCCTGATAACATTTACATAAGTCCAAGATTTTTGTAGAGAATCAAGAATAAATTTCCATTGCACTAGGCTAGATTAAATTCATTTAATGTTACTTAAACCACTTCATTTAGCTTATGTTCACTAGGAGTAATATGGCCCTACAACATCAACACATGAAATAGCTCACTGTGAGTTAAACCATATGCATCAATTTTACTAGCTCACATGGGAATACAATGATTGCAAACTTAAACCATTACTAGTATAACTACATTACCTTGTCCATGAAATTAGACCAAGATATGCGTGAACACTCATATCTCGTATGGTTGGGTGTTGGATTAGTTCACTACTCATAACCACCCTAGTCATATTTTGTGAGTTTCCATTCTTAGCATTTAAATTTCTCTGTTTGCAATGTTAGGGAAGGTTGGTGGCCCGAATGGGAAACTCCAACTTTTGGGTTCATAAGATCATGCATCCTTTTAACAAGATTTGGAAGAAACTTCACACAAGCTTCCATTTTGGTCACCAAGTAATGAATGGTAGTGCATGCATTTTCATTTTATTTTCGTGCCTATTCTACTTAGTCATGTTACAACATGAAAATATTGTAAACAAGGAATCAAATAACTTGTATTAAAAGTAGATTATCTGATATATAATTTATTTATTTTTGTGAATATAGAGAGGGGAATCTACATTCTGTATGAGGATGTAAGGTCTTGTGGATATGAGGATGTGCATGTAATGTGGTCTATTTTTATAGGAA
>MNCI01024813.1:161426-192491 GCA_015680685.1 Gnetum montanum
TGCTATTAAGTATAAGATTGTAAGTGATATTCTAGGTTCCCTTTTCCAAGAACTCAAGAAAATATTTAATAGAAATAAAGCAAAGAACAAGATAAAGGTAGAATCATAGAAAGTAGAGAGAAATAAAGATGGAATCAAATCAATATCTTGGTTTGTTGGGTTGTGGATTTCAAGCTATCAAGAGGACCATTCCCTAGTTCAACATCTCCCAGATTTTAAATTTTTAAAAGCAAAATCAAATCCAAACTACTAGGTCCTAGGAGTAAGGATTGATTCAACTATATTTAATTAAAATTTCCACTAAAGTTTAAATTTGGGTTGAAAATGAAATTGTTAGGGAATAGGGAATTAAAATGTAGTTAAGATTGGAATTTTGGAATACGGGAGAATCTCAAATAAGCTATATTTAAATTATTAAGGATTTAGCACTAGCTAGCATTGGATTCTACTCCAAAAAGTTAAAAATGGTGTCGGTCTAACCTCCCATTGTTAAAATAAAGTGTAAGATTTGAAGGAAAAAATTCATCTCATTAATTAATTTCTATGCTCACCAAGATCCATAGAATTTGGGTGTTAAAAATTAATTTAAAGTTATTATGATTTGTACTAATTAATTCTTGAAAAAGTGGAATGCTGCAAACTATTAATAAAGAAAGAAAACGGATAACACATGATGCACAACCATCATGTGTTGGAAAAGAGGAATGCTCAACAATATGCACAAATCAAGGCTTGATATAGCTACACAAACATAAAGTGCATAAATTTTCATGGTAAGCATGTCTACCCAAATATGTTTTACCTTTCCATTTGAAAATTTTCCTCTATAAACTTGTCCTACCTTTTCCTCTCTGATCAGATTTTCTTCATTGAAGAAATTAGTTGCTGCTAGGAAATCTGTCACAAAAAAATGCTTTTGTACCTATGGGACTTTTGATCATGTTAGCAATAGATTCCCTCTCATCCACATTGCCACTATTACTTCTTGGAGGTAGCCTCTATGACATAGAATTTGGTCGTCTACTTTTAATGTCCAGTATTACACAGAAAATTGAAAAAGAGCATGTTCAACAAAAATATTGATGTGTCATAAAAGGATAATGTAATCTTAAAAAAATTTCATACATGCTTTGCTCATAGTAGGAAATTATATGCATTATTTCTATCGTACTTAGGACAGCATGAACTAATGAACAATATTCTAAGTTAATCAATCAAGAAAATGAAATAAACCTACTCAACCTTCATTCAACAAACCAATTACAGGAATTTCATTGTCTCAAAAAGTATAAATAGATTATTTTTGGATATACAAATGTTCATAGGAACAACAATAGAGAGGAATTTGCAATTTAGCAATGATATTGAAGGTAAGAAAGATGACAAATCCTTCATGACCACATGCCTCTTATGTGCAAGAATGCTTTACGAGTTCACTTTCAACTCAAGAACGAAAAATAGTAA
Organism: Gnetum montanum; assembly: GCA_015680685.1. NCBI lineage: Eukaryota > Viridiplantae > Streptophyta > Gnetopsida > Gnetales > Gnetaceae > Gnetum > Gnetum montanum. The sequence continues at coordinate 162,891 of MNCI01024813.1, forward strand.
CATGCAAAACAAAATTTACAATGACCATAATTACAATAACTTGGTTTAGGAAAGAAGGTTAGATTATAGCTTTCTATTTTTGTTTGTTTATAAAAGTGATCTATTTTTACTATGGGTTTGATAAGTCAGCTGGGGGAGTTAAGGAAGTTAGTTGAAGAAGGGAAGATTAAGTATGTTTGACTTTTAGAACTATCTATAGATACCATTAGAAGAGCACATGTTTTTCATCCTATCATAGCTATGTAGATAGAGTGGTCACTTTGGAGCAGAGATGTGGATGAACATGTTATTCCTACTTGCAAGTGTTACATATTTCTTTAGATATTGTTGTCTTATTCTTTTCTTTTTTTTAACCTTTATTGTAATATTTGAATTTTCATTTTCCTTTTATTGAATACTCTCATCCATTGAATCTTTCTTATCTATTGTTATTTATGTCTCTTTAAAAAGCTAAATACTAAAGAAAGGTATTGTAAATTGGATGATGCTAATGACAGTGGGGAGAGGCTACACTCTTAGCTTCTTATTATTTTCTAGCATTATGCAAGGCATGCATACATCATGATAATGATGCATGGTGAGGTTAAAAACATTTTTTATAGTTTTTAAATTAGTAAATGGTAGGACCCATCAAGACATGAAAGCATGGTTGATGATTGCATGCATAAAAACTTATAATTTTGCTTATTTTGGCTATTTTAAGTTCGATTCTATAACCAATAGTAATAATAAGGATTTTCATTATCTACTTCACTATCCATTGCTTAAAAATATAAATAATAAGCTAACAACCATTTTCAAATAATGCAAAGGGAATTCTATAAATAAAATAACACTAGGAATAATAGATATCAAATACAAACGATGCATGCTCAAACTCTTCATAAAATGAAATGAAGACAATATTGATAAAAGCACCTATACTTTCTTTGAACATCTACATGATTGATGTTGGACTGTCATGAGACAGAATGTTGCCATTTGATTCATTTGATTTTTTGAATGATCTCCAAACATAACATGTGATAGCCAATGCAACCATATGCACTAATATGATACTTCCATGTGGTATGTCCACTATTGCACCATCAAATAGGCCTTTTTTTACCACCACTTTCATTTTTTGTATTAGGATAGAAATGCTTTATAGAAGGTGATTTAGTGTGAAGGCCATCACTAGTATTATTGAGACAAATGATTGCCTTTTGGGATAGAGAGGATGCTTGATATGGAGAAGGTGCTTAATATAGAGGGGATAAAGGACTAGGGTTAGGGCTTAAATTATTGCCTCTAGTCTTGGAATAATAAAACCACAATTATACCATTACTACTAAAGCCCATACATTTTTAATTTTTAATGTGATTTGAAATATATTCCTGGAAAACATACTTGAATCTTGAATCATAAGACAAGTGTGGTGGTAGCAACCCAATGAAATTATTATTATCAAATAACAAGATGCATAAAGGTAATTGCTATTCATAGGAAAGGAGCATCCATTATATTTATATCAATAGATTGCTCACATGCTACAACACATCTTCATAACTAAAACTAAAATTGATTTTTTATTGCATCTTCCATCTTCATAACAATATCCAAGATGCATAATAATTATGATAAATTTGTCAATATTTTTGAAGTTGTTCTCTTTTCCATGATAGTACAAAAAGAGAAAATTCTTGTAGAAGTGAATTGAATGAAAAGAAAATTTATTAGATGCAAATTGAAAGTGTAGCATTACTCAAAATAATTTTGAGATATTTAATGGACTAAAGATATTTGTGAAAGCTACATTAAGAAATTATATATCAACATTTCTTCATTAACCTATTTTTGCATATGATGTGATGACCATGTTAATTTACAAAACCAAAATCATAAAATTCTATAAAGATGCATAACAGTTTTCACTTTTCAACAAGTTTTTTTATTCTAATTATTCTATTTCAATTAGTCTAATTGTTTGAAAATTGTTCAAGTTAAACATGTTTTTTACAATCCATCTAAAGACATTAGGTATGGTCATATGATTACAATTTATACATTACATGTGGAGCCCCGGCGGGTTGTTGGGGACGAGTTAATGTAATAAAAATGTATTTTATATGTTATGAGGCTTCATCTTTATCTTACGATTATGATGTCTTTACATGTTTAACTAACGTGATTATGTACACTACTTGTGTGTGATGTATTAAATAGGTGAGGTTGCTGGCATGGGTGTTGGACTAGGGTACAAGAGCACCTATCTGGTATGTCTTTATGCTTTATGTGTGATTTTAATATGTAGGAATTTGTAATATAACACTATTTTGTGTGATGTTTTGACATGTGAATATGTAGTCCGTATGATAAGGATCTCGTAGGTTCAAATGGATTTTGATTTGGAGTCCTAGTGTGTTTGTTATGCATGATTAAAGTTTATGGCATTAGTTGTGGAGGCAAAAAAATAAGAATAGCTTATGAAAATTTTTTATTAAAAAAATAAATAATTTAAAAGGAAAAAGAAAAGAAAAATTGAACTCACATTATGTGAGAAAATCACATCATTGATTTTTTTTTGCTTTATAAAAAGTATAAAGTGCAAGTATAGGTTTTATGTTTGGTTTTTTTATTTTTACCCATTGCCTCACCACTGCTTACCACAAAAATTGGGTTTTGGATTTTTCTTTCTCTTTGTGTTAACTAAAACACATAGGAGCCTATTCTTTCATTTTTCTTTCTCCTCTCTTCTTTAGTTTTACATTTTTTTTGAATTCTGAGCTTTGTGGATAGTTTTTGCTTACTTTGAATCTGGATTTGGGATTTCTACGATCATATCTATGTGGGTGTAGAACTTGTTGGGAGTGAAACAAAGTCCTATTGGATTTTTTAGGTTTTCTACTTATTTTGGCTTTTCTACCTAATAATTGTTATTCGTGGATTGTATTTGCCTTCTCCCTATATTTTTGTGCTGGAATAGTGTATATGATTATGTGATGTGGGCATGAGGGGTGGATAGCTCAAAGATTAAACTTGGACATGTTATTTTGTCTATTTCCTAAAATTTTCTGATTTTGGTTATGAATTATGTATTAATATATATGTGATGTATGGTATGATGTGGACTTGTAGAATATGATATGTGATGTTGATGAGACTTGTATGATTGGATTATGATTATGTTGATCATGGATTGTTTAATGATATATTGTGTGCATGATAACATGGGCATGATAGATGATGTCAAACCATGGCTTTATCAATGATTGTATGATAGTATGTTAGCGTTATGGGTGATATGGTGTCTGTGTTGTTTTGAGCATGCATAAGACTAATAGTTGTTGTAAGTTACCTTGTATCCCATCCCTCTCCTCTAGTGCAGCACTTGTCAACTATCTAGTAGGGGAAGTGTGAAGGCTTCCCACTCAGTTATGTACTGACTTTATGTAAATTATAGGTGAAAGGCCTAGGAGCCTAGATGAGCATTGAGAGGGAATATAGGAGGGAAAAATCCTTAGTTCTTGGTTAATGTATATTTCATGTACAGTAGTATGGACTATGTATCATTGTATGAAACTCTCTGTACTCTTATATATACGATGATGATGTTTATGTGTTTTTTTTTTGTATTTTAGCATAGTGAATTGAAGTGGATGTTTAGTTTTTAGTGTGGTATGAAATTTCTGTTTAGTTTGACCTTCCTAAATATCATGTATTCAACACATTATGGTTTTTAGTTATCATGCTTTCATTCTAAGATTACTTGATCCTAGGCATCACCATACCCTTGCTAGGGTAGGGTGTTACATTATGGTATTGGAGCTAGTTTACCCCAATGTTGTATGATGGTTGGGGTACTCACCCATTTGTGATTTAAGATTATAGAGATGTATAGTAGACATGGTCATGATCCTGGTGGTGCCTACAGACTAGAAAAGCCTAATGATGGAAAAGAGTATCCTCCGCAAACATCTAGTAGTGGTCGTAAAAATAGTCAACTAGAGCTTATACAAAAATTGTTACAAATCATGTAGTAGCATGTTACAACTAGTGATGCTCATGTTTCCATGATTTGGGAAGTGGGAACTGGTAGTGGTAGTGGAGGCTCATGAGAATCAAATAGGTAGTCTATCAATAGGAAACTAGTAGAGTAGTTTTAGAAGTTGGGACCTACTATATTTGATGGCACTAAGGATCCCACCATAGCTACAAAATGGTTGGAGGAATTGCAAAAGGCTTTTCATTTGATGGGATGTTCATCAGTTCAGCAAACTCACTTGGTAGTTTATCAATTGGTTGGTATTGCCCAACATTGGTGGATGACTAAAGAGTAGGCCAAGGGATGGACTAGTTAATAGGTGGCATGAGATGATTTTCTAGCATCTTTCAAATGTTTTTATGTGTCTACCCAATATGCATAGGCCAAGGAGGATGAGTTCTACTATTTGTATTAGGGTAGTTGGTCTATGGAAAAGTATGATGCTCATTTCTCTGAGTTGAGTAGTTATGTATCCTAGATGTAAATAGATGCTCAAGCACAAGTGAAGAAGTTTGTTCAAGGTTTGAGACCATCTTTAAAGGATCACCTATTACCTCTCATATTTATTTCCTATGATAAAGCTAGAATACTATCCATGGATTTAGAGATGAGTCAACAAGAAGATACAACACATTGAGAGAGGAGATAGGGGCAAAAGGGAGTATTGAAATCTAGAGAGAGGCTTGGCCCCTCTAAGCAATCTCATGGTCATGGAGGAGAGCATCGAACACCCACTCATAATCCTATTGTTGGATCTAGTCATGGATCTATTGTTTGTTATAGACGTGGGTAGCCTAGTAATTTGTAGAGGGATTGCCAAAATTTTTTTGCATGTGGTTAACTAGGGCATTAGGCTTAGGAGTGCGAAAAGTAGGAAGGTAGTAGTGGAGGAGGTAGAGGCCAAGGATAGCAACCTTCAATTCAAGGTGGATGTGGAGCACCAGTTACTCAGCTTAGAGGAGAGGACTAGAGAACTCAAGGATAGATGTATGCCTTAATAGACCAGCATTTGGACATGTCTCCAAACACAGTGATGGAGACAAGAGGTATGCCTTTGGTCTTTTCTATGTTGATGTTATTGGTTCTAAGTGCTAGCCATTCTTTCATAGATCCTATGATTGCACATCATGTGGCTCTTATATGCTATTCTCTTTCTCCTAGGTTAATAGTATCTTCTACTGGGGGTCATGAAACTCAAGTTGATCAAGTGTGTATAGGTGTGCTAGTAGAAGTGGAAGGTGTGCAGTGAGTTAGTGATTTAGATGTTATTGATCCTAGGGTATATGATGTAATTTTTGGAATGGGTTGGTTGTTGCAACTCAATGATAGTTGGACTACCAGCAAAAGCTCCTATGACTATAATCAGTTGATGGTGCTCTAATTGAGGTATAAACTCATCTAAGGAGTATGTAGCTAGAGTTGGTCTCCTCTTGGATGTCCCATAGGATGCTTTAAAAANATAAACTCATCTAAGGAGTATGTAGCTAGAGTTGGTCTCCTCTTGGATGTCCCATAGGATGCTTTAAAAATGGCATGAATGCTTTGTGGCTACAATCTATAAAAAAAATATGGTGAAGATAGATAAAATTTTTTTGATTCACAAATTCTCTAATGTATTCTAGTCAGAAATATTGGGTTTTCCACTGAGGCAAGAGATTGAGTTCAAGCTCAAACTTAAACCTAGTATAGAGCTTATTTCAAAGGATCCACATAGAATATCTCCTATTCAGCTAGTAGAGCTAAAGATTCAGCTACAGGAATTGTCGGATAAAGGCCTTATTTAACCTAGTGTATCACCATGAGGTGCACCAATGCTATTTCTTAAAAAGAAGGATGGGGGTTTGTGACTATGCATAGATTACAGGTAGTTAAACCAAGTGACTATGAAAAATAAATATCCTTTACCACCCATTGATGACTTGTTTGACCAAATTTAGGAAGCTCATGTATTCTCAAAGATTGATCTCAAGTTTGGTTATCATTAAGTGTTGGTTTATAAATATGATTTGTCGAAGACAACATTCAGAACATGGTATGACAATTATGAGTTTTTGGTGCTACCCTTTGGTTTGACAAATGCACTAGTAGTTTTCATGCACCTCATGAATAGTGTGATGTGGCCATTCCTAGATCAGTTTATGATTATGTTCATAGATGATATCTTACTATATGATCCTAATGAGTAATTTCATGCACAACACTTGTGGATGATCTTAAAAAATTTGAGGTGGTACCAACTATATGCTCAGCAATCCAAGTATTCATTTTGGTAATCAAAGATTTAGTCCTTAGGACATGTGGTGTCAAGAGCTAGTATCTTTGTGGATCCTACAAAGATTGCAATTATTCATGATTAGCATATTTTTCAATCAATAGTGGAGGTATCAAGTGTAACGATCGAAAAATTCGATGGTTGGAAAACACCGAGGGGTCAATGGGCACGACAGTTTCAACCCTGTACCCATGGGAGGGTCGTGCTGGGTGTATGTGCAGATACGGGGTGCCCTGAATAGTCTAGTTAATTAGACAAGGACTTAATTGGTTTCTATATAGCCTTTTTCAACATATAATTTGTAAATAGAGATGAAAGTGCGAGGTAATGCTTGAGAGTAAATAAAGCAGGAAAAGTAGTGCAAAAATAATGCAACAATAAGCAGGAAACACGATAAAGTACAGTTAGAAAAATGCACCACTCCGAAACTACATGCTTGCTCTGTCAAGGTGGATACAGTCTATTTCACATCATGGTGGAGTGTAGAGATCCTGAGAGTAACCAAGACATGTAGAGAAAAATAGGTTATGCGCTTGGGCGCGGCCTTGGACGTTGACAATGTATGGGATTCTACCAAGGTGGTAGAAAGGAAGACAAGACAAAATGTTAGCTAAAGATGCTAACTATTTTTAGTTTTAAACAAAAATATTACAATGCTCAGTGCTACAATGTGCTGGAAAGAGAGCTTGAATGCTAGAGAGAGGAAAAGTTGAAGACTCCAGAAAATCTTTGGACTCTCCAAATGCTGCATATTGAAAAATATTTGAACCCTTTGAATGCTATTTTTCTTTTTCTTTTTGGAAAATTCCCAGACCCTTTGGATGCTATTCGTAGGGGTATTTATAGGGCTAAAGGGCACGCGAAAGGGGTGGTTTGNTTTCTACGCTACGCTATGCCTCACTATGTAGCATAGCAAGCTTCAGAAGACAATTGCAGAATGGAGCACTACGCTACGCCACATGATGTAGCATAGCATGGAAATAGCTTCACAGCTAGTCCCCACGCCCAATTTTATGTCCTTCAGCAATATCCCTTTCCATCAGGAAGTGGCAGACCATGTTTGCTACTACACTACACTAAACTACAAGGTGAAGTGAGGTGTAGCAATCCTGCTGAAAAGACAGAAGATAGCTCAAAGGATGGAATGAAGAAGTTCGCAAGTCTCATGGAAGCAAAGTTTGCAAATTGGCAAAGCTTTAACAACTAAGCCTAGTTGCTACGCTACGCTATGCTATGTAGCGTAGCATAGTGTAGCAAGCATGCAACACACATGTAGCAAAATCCCAAGCATGCTACGCTACAAAGCACAACGAGGAATGTAGGTGGTTGTGCGACATCAATGCACTTCACGCAATTGGACCATGGGCACATGTCTCCAGATGGTGATGGTGTAATTATGGCATGGAAGGCTCATAGTTATGGCATAGAAAGCTCGCATTACAANGAACTAGTCAGACTAAACTTAGAATGTTCTCCTCCTAAAGAACTACCATGGTGCTATGGGAATTACAAGATGTGGTGAAGCAAGAATGATCCCACATTTTCTGCAGTGTTTCATTGACCCCTCTTTGTCGACGTCTAGAGAACAGACTCGATATACATCGGTAAAGAATACGAAACACTGCAGTAGGTGAAATGCTAAGGTTGTCACTCGATGGATGTCTAGGCATCGCTCAGCCACACTTGAGAGTGTTATATTAGTTTTGCATATGTTAAGGCAGAGAACAAAGATGATGTTCAGCAGAGTCCATCATCAGAGTGCTCTAAGGGGCTCATTTGCATTTTCATCTTTGGCTAGCACTGTTCTTCAACCTCTTGTACGACAGGTGTTTCCTTCGTAGGATGAGTTACGTTACATCCGTGAAGGGTTTTGACCTACCTACAAATGCTTTCCATACGGCGAGTTACGTTACGCATGTCATGGAATTTGCACTTTGAAGTAGCTAAGCTAGCCGAGGCACTTGCTTTGCGATGCTGTAGCATTTGCTATTATTGCGGGATGTGCCCTTGGGGAAAAAGGTCTTGCTAGTTACTAGTGTTGTTGAAGTTATTGGACATCGTTGCTGGTGTATGATGTCCACAGCAGGAAGGCCAGTAGTGGCCTTGACAGTGTTGATGCGAGGGAGCTGGTCTTTGAGGCGCTAGGAGGTGCCGTGGGTGCAGATGCTCTAGAATGCCTACTAGGGGTTTGCATTTCCGGTTCAGCTATGGGATCAGCTACCACATAGCTAATTTTGTGCAAGCCCAGGCATTGGCAAGGATTTGGAGTAACAATATTGTGGCTGGGTTGCAATACTGTTGGAACTCCAGATGCGAGAAATATCCTAGGAACCACCATTAGGGCGATGGGTCATGGAAACAGTAGTTTTGGAGGGCCAGTGTGAAGCCATATGGCATCTTCGTAGGATCAGCATGATACCAAGGATGGTGGCATCACATATGTTTTGGAACGCTTTCTTAGTGCATCGTGAACTGCATTCCAGAGCTATGATGTCACACCCACACGTTAGCATTGTGCCCCTTTGTTCGATGTGTATCTGGTGCTAGTGCATGTTGGGGATGCGTTGTGAACCCAGTTTAAGGTCCTAGTAGACCATGTGCTAGTTTGAGATCCCAGCAGATTGTTGTGCTAGTTTAAGGTCCCAGTGGACTGTACACGCTCATTTATCATTGTAGCAAATGTGCAATGCTATTTTATAGTCATAGTGGACTAGCAGTGCCAGTGTTACGTCATAGCGGATGGTTGCCACCAGTATAACATCATAGCGAACACTGCTTGATGCTGCTAGTTTATTGTCATTGCAGACACTGCTTGGTGTGATTGCCAGTTTATCATCATAGCAGACGGTGCTTGTAGTTGTTGTTGCATTTCAAATGTAGTACAACTTGAGATACGAGTGATTCACCTGGTTGGTGAACTCGTTTCTGTTCATGCTTACCAGCTTGAAGGCTCCATTCTCGAAGGCTTTAGTAACCATGTAAGGACCTTTCTAGTCGGCTGAGAATTTTCTCACATGCTCACGGATGGCCTTCAAGATGAGGTCTTCCTTTTGCACTAGCCATTAATGTGGGTCTGCACAATGCTTTTCCTGCTGCTTGCTTTGGTAGTACTTGATGCATCTCAATGTCTACACATGCTCCTCCTCCATTGAGTCAAGGTTGATGGTTCGCAACTCGTTGTTCTAGGCTTCGCTTACAACATCTGCGAGGATCATCTGGAGTGAGGGTACCTGCAACTCAAGAGGCAATACAACTTTAGATCCATAAACAAGATTATAAGGGATCTTATGCATTGCAATTCTGCACGTCATTCTGTAGGCCTAGAGGATGTAGAGGATTTGCTCATGCCACTACCTTTTGCTATTGTTAACCATCCGCTTCAGCAAGTTGATGATGGACTTATTTGTAGCCTCTGCCTGCCCATTTTCCTATGGATAATAAGGGGAAGAAAATGATTGTTTAATCCCTAGATTGCTACAAAAGGTTCTAGTTTCCATAGTGTTGAACTATGGCCCATTGTCAATCACAATAGTCATTGGAAGCCCAAACCTAGTTACGATATTATCGAGGATGAAATGGCAGATTTGCTAAGACGTCATCTTTCTTAGGGGAATGGATTCCACCCACATGGTAAAATACTCAGTGGCAGTGATAATGAAGCTATGCCCCATGGAGGACTTAGGTGTGATAGGCCCTATGAGGTCTAATCCCCATTGTTGGAAGGGCCACGTGATTTGCGTTGGGTGTAGGATTGTAGGCGAAAAGTGCATGAGATTTGCGTATCTCTGGCATGTGTCGCATGTCTTCACTTTCAATAGGCAGTCACATTCCATGTGGGGCCAGTAGTACCCTATCCATCTAATTTTGGTAACCATAGCCCTAGGTGCTATGTGTCCACCGCACAACCCCTCATGTACCTCATTAACTACCTTTTGCACTTGCTTGCCGCCCACGCATGCTAGCAATATCTTGTCATAGGAGCTTCGGCATAGGATGTCATTTCCCATGAGCATGTATTGTCGGGCACACTTATGGATTGCATCTCTCTAGGTAGATGTCAATCCACCTAGGGGTTTTCCATGTTACAGATAACTTTTAACATTAGCATACCACTCCTGGGTATCCGTAGTGCTAACAGATGCCAAGTGTTCCACCTAAGTGATAGGCTTTGCACATTCTATGATCGAGATTGGTAGGTTTTCTAGGGAATGTGATGGAATGTTTAACGAAAGGGTAGCTAAGGCATCTACCATGGTGTTTTCATTATGTGGCACATGTTTCACATCTGTGGTTACGAATTTCTTAAGCAAGATTTTTGCTAGGTTGCAGTAGTGTTGTAGGTGCATAGCTTTGTAGGTGTAGACCTCGATGATTTGATTCACAACTAGTTGTGAATCTCCCCAGATTACTAGGTGTTGTATGCGCACCACTCAGGCAGTTAAGAGGCCTCTAAGTAGCCCCTCGTATTCTGCCACATTGTTGGTACAAGGGAACACAAATCGATAAGTGGATGGATGCATTTCCTCATAGTGGAACATGATGCAACGGCGCTACCTCCTCACACGGTTGAGGCACCGTAAAAATGTAAGGTGGCTTCAGAATGCGATGGGACGATGTTGACATTGCTAACATACTTGTCTAGGAATTTGGGGTCTATGGTTGCCTGGTTGTCAACTGGCGAAGCCATGAGTTGGGCCGCTATGGCTTGACCCTTTGTTGATGATTAGCTTACATAGCGTAGATCAAACTCCACGGTTATTGCCTTCCATCGGGCTATCTTGCTACTTTCATATAAGTTGTTGGTGATAGCCCGGAGTATATTGCTTTTGTAAATGATGTTGTTTGTACTATGGAACAGGTAATGCCACCACTTCTTTAGTGCAAACACTAAGCACAGGCAGTTCCTCTCCACTTCATTGTATTTCACCTCATACTCTATTAGCACATGACTCAGATAATACATTGGTATCTCAGAACCATCGTCTTGTTTCTAACATAGTAGTGTTGTGACAGACGTGTCAGAGGTGGCAAGGTAGATAAAGAAGGGTTTATCTCTTTGTGGCAGATGCATAGTTGGGAGGTGTGAAAGTTCCTTCTTCAGGTCGTCAAAGGCTTGTTGACACTGGGTTGTCCATTCGAAGTTAACCCCCTTCTTCAGAAGATGTTGCATGGGGTGTAACTTGTCAATCAACCTTGCTATAAACGTTTGAATGAATTGCACTCTGCCTTGCAAACCATGTAACACCTTAGGGTTTGTGGGGGGTGCTAGGTTAACGATGGCCATGACTTTATCAGGGTCCACCCATATTCTAACCTTCAATACTATGAACCCTAACATGCATCCTGTTTTCACCCTAAATACACACTTCTTAGGATTTAGGCGTAAGTCATGCATTTAGCAACATTTGAGGACTACCCTTAGATCACGTGGATGATCAACTACCTCCTTGGACTTGACCGCTATATCATCCACATAGTCATTTAATGTTTCTAGGATGTAATCACTAAAAATGTAAGTCATGAATCACTAGTAAGTTGCTCCAACATTCTTAAGCCCATAGGGCATCATGGTATAGTAGAAGGTTCCCCATGGGGTCATTAAGATTGTGGACAACTGGTCCTCTAGGTTAATGTGGATTTGGTTGTATCTAGAGAAACCATCAATGAAGGATAGAAGAGCATGGCCAACCATGTTGTCGATGAGCTAATCAATGCTGGGAGTGGAAAGTTGTCCATGATCGTTGCTTTGTTCAAGTCCCGGAAGCCTATATAGATCAGTAGTCCTCCCGTTTTCTTCAAAACCACAATGATGTTGGATACCCATTCTGAATAGTCAACTGCATGGATGAAACCTACATAATATAGCTTGCTGATTTCATCACTCATGGCTAGTGTGATTTCTGGCTTAACTTTGCAAGCCCTCTGCTTGATTGCCTTCATGTGTGAGTCTAGGACGATGTTGTGCTAAATCAGCCATGGATTCAGACCCGACATGTCACTGTATGACTATGCAAAGACATCAATGTTGTCTTGTAGAATCTTGGGTACATTTTTGTGCATTTGTGTGTCTAGGAGGGAGCTAAGTTTCAATGTCTTCTCCTCCCCCTTTGACGTGGTCACAGGTGTCTCAACGAGAGGGTCCTCTGTTACATGCCCAACCTCTAAGTCTAGGGCTTAGACCAGATGCTTGGGCCAGTCTGGGGATGCTTCTAAGGCTACTATGATGCAAGTTGTGGTTGACCCCCAGTTGATCATATCGGGGTTCAACTGTCTCAAGAGCTTACGTTGTGGCCTTGCTAACGTTAAAGGCATGGAAAGGTCACGATGGATTCCCATCTCTTGCTCGACCTGTCATCATAACATGAAAGGCCAATTAAGAGGCATTTTTTGGTCAAGATTGTGTGTAACAAAAATTTGTAAAGCAGTGATAAAATGCAACTTGTGATGTGTGGTGATGTAAAGATTGCAGGTTTTCCAGTTTAAGGTCATGGCAGACCATTATGGCACAAGAGCATAAAATTGCTAAAGGTGTAAAACTGTTGACGTATAGTGTGAAGTTGCATGACTATCAATATGCAAATGTCAAACTACTAGGTTAGTGTCATTTCAAATTGCCAAATTACAACATGCAAAATAATAATATGCGAAACAGGAAACTTCGAGTATGAGAAGTGCCAAACCATTAATGTGAAAATACAAACTATAGACATGAAAACATGAAACCGCTAGAAATTGTGACACTGCTCATGTAGAAGAAGATGCAAAAACCGCTAATGTAAGCATGCGATGTTGTTAGTTTAATGTCATTATGGACCGAAAATATAATAGGTCAAAACTGCTAGTTTAGGATCTTCTCAGACCATTAGAGGTGCAACTATGCTAGGATTTCGAGTTTAAAGTCTTTTCGGACCAGTGCATATTGTGATTGCTGGGATCGCTAGTTGAAGGTCTTTTTGGATCTTTAACCAAAAACAAATATATTCTTTCTTTTCAAGAAGGCAAGTAGCTGGCTTGAAGCGTGCCAATGCTTTAATGCTAATAGTGCTACGATGTCATGGCGAGCATGCTATACTGTACAACACGCTCTACATTAATCGGAGAGAGAGAGAGGCAAGTTTCCCCATCTCATTCTTCTAGCCATAAATAGGGGTTAACCCTAGCAATTTTTCCATTTTCACCATAAGAACGTGGAGCCCTCATCAGAGCACAAGACAATTTCAGAGCGTGATGCAATTGTGTTAGTCGGCTAGTAAAGCAAGTTTTTTTAGCGAAAGGTGTAAATTTGCAAGCAGGAGAATGGATCCTAAGACTCATTTGGTGCTTACAAGGGTTGAGGAGGTGAAGGAGACCATGGAGCATATGCCACAAGCATGTGTTGTAGCATGGAAGAGCACACTATTGACCCAGTAAGCCGCTATGTCTCATTTGCTTTTCTTTTTGTGCTTTATATTGTTATCTGCTCTTGTTTTGCATCTATTCTTGGCTACCTATGTTTTTTGTGATCATGTCATTTTATCCTTTGCATTATTGCAGTCATCGTTTCAGTCGTGGTAGATGCATAGATGTTACGTCATGGTTGCATGCAAGGTTGCTAAAACCACCATTGCCATGGTCATCATAACCGCGGGGCTGAGGTAGTTTAAGTTGCTTGACCCTAGCATGCCGTAACCTAAAACCATTGGGAGGGCTAGGCCATGTGTGATGCAGTGATGTGACACATGTTTTATCAGATCATGTTGTCAATTGTTTTGTTGCTATGCTAGGCTTATTCGCATGTTCCTACTAAGCTAGACTTTCATGCCCTTACTACACTATGTATGGGCAGAGTGTTATGCTACGCTATATACATGGATTGCTAGACGTTGCTAGATTGCATGTGTATTACCTTTAAGTATGATGTTAACATTCACTGATTGTGTCGTGTAGGGTGGGGCCAAGGTCGAGGCTAATAGTTTTGAGCATTAGAGGGATCCTGTGCCATGTGGGTAGACTTGTGGCTAACACCCCCACCCCTCCCCAGATACGTATCAGAGAGCAAGGGATTTGGTTTAGGAGAGGGGCATGGAACTTCTTGCAATTCCTTCTTGATCACTTTAGTGTGATCGTTTGGTCATCCCTAGAGGAGGTGGAGGCATCTCGCATAATAGAAGCCATGCTGCCTGGGGCAAGTTGCGGCATTCTGAAATTTTTTATCAGTGGGGTAATCATGAGTAGGCAAGGAGAGGGATCCATCCAACGCTCAACAAGGTTAAGGCATTTATCCTAGATCTGGGACATGCCTGAGTACAATTGCTACCACAAGTAGAATACATTGTTCCTCACACGTTACATTGCGACATGCTTTCAAAACCCACAGGGGATTGTCTATTGTGCTAGCAAGTGAGTTTTGCAACCTTGCTCCACTATGTTTGCAATGTTGGCCATATTGGTTGAATACTAAAAATATGTGTTTGTCACCAGGTTTTTTATCAATGATGATGGGGTTCACGATCGACTAGATCTGTTGGCTATAGCACAGCTAGCCTTACAGGAGTTCTCTTTTGCCAAGAACCTGCGAGTGGGTGTGATTGGTTAGTGCGGGGGGAATACCATACCTAACCAGGCACATTTCATATTCTCTAAATCATTATAAGGAGAAGGGTTGGCTAGATAGGGAGTCAGAAGAACCCTTCAAGCTGGTCATGATTGAAGAGGCTATGATGGTTGAACTCCCATCGTTCCCATTACCATATAGACTCGATGGGTCAAATAGTAAGTGTCGCATGCTCAAGTATTTTTGCAATCCATGTATTTTCTACATTATCATGCTAATCATGTTTTGTAAAAAATTGTTGCAGGGGCAAAGAAGCCCCAAGAGGTGACGGTGGTAACCACCAAGACACAAGGGGCAAACATTTACTTCAAATACGGAAAAGTAGCAGCGAGCTAGTGCTGGTTAGACCAGAGGGCCCCAGACTCCTTAGTCAAGAACATCTAAAAGGTGGGGCTTATGGATCTTTTCGTGGCCTTGAATCCAAGTTTTCACTTGTCAACTCTTTTTCTAAGAGGGCAGGCCATTTTTGCATGCGTGTACAGGGCATGCGGGTGGTCATTGCAATCAATGACTAGCTATTTATGGACTTTTTCGGTGTTCCTACCGAAAACATCTACATAGGGTTGAGGCACAAGTAGGAGTTGATCCTTATGAAGTAGGATATCAAGGAGTGGTTGCAACTCGTTAAGGAGTGAAAAGGGTTCCCCATGGATAACCTTCGGGACGGACCCGCCATGGAGATTTATCCAGTCTTCTGTGCCTACGCATTCCTCCAACTGCTTACCCAAGAGAAAGTCTTGGGGCTTGAGTAGGCCTAGATAATGTAGGAGGTTATAGAAGAAGGGGCCTCATATAACTAGGCTAGCTTATTATGTAAGGGTTTGCAGGCTGAGATTTTGGGACTTCGTGAAAAAATGAAGTCCCACTCCAACATACACTATGCCTTCTACATAGGCTGTTTGAAGTGCTTCACAGAGTTTTTGGTAGTTCAAGAGGATGGGACCTAGGCCATGCAAGATCGCAACTAGATTCCCAAGCCATGGATTTGGTAGATCCTCTAGATTACACGAGCCCAAGTTCTCCCAAAAGGGGTTGGGAAGTTGTTTTCTATAACGACCAAAGGTCTGTTGGCTTGTTGTGTTCATGGCCCAAACAACGTGGGAGAGACACCCCCTGCTATAGCTAGTAGTATGATGTGAAGTGAACGTCTCATGGTTGAGACAGTGCCCAAGGAGTTGTAGACGAAAAGACCTTCCCTAGATAGGGAAACCCTTCACGTGGAGGAAGAGGAGTGACAGAGACTATGGCTTAAGCTATAGAGAATGCAACACCCCATTGGTAATGCTTTCGTGTAATGCTTATTTTGCTATTTTTTGCTATGCTATGTTGTGCTAGGCGATGTAGTGTAGCGCAACATCTGCTTTGAGCTACTTTGGTTTGGATTGACGCAAACATGCTTTTTTTTGCTAGCAAAAAAAAAGAAGAAGATGAAGAAGAAGGCAATGAAGAAGTGTCAACCCTTAAGACGAGGGCGATGAATGATAATGCAGAGGCCCCAGTTTCAAAAGAAAGGGCCTCGATCAGGAATGACGGAGCTTCTTTATCTAGGGCAGGGGCTCTTGTCATCAAGGAGCATCCTCCAACCAATGAGGAGGCACCTCCCTTGAATAAAAGAGACACTGGTCTCCTAAAAGGAAAGGCACCAATGCATGAGAAAGGGGCTTGTATGGACTTGGTAGGGTCGTCCGCCAAGGCTACTTCCATCGTCTTGCATCAGTAAGAAGAAAGATCACAGCTGGACATTGGTGAGTTTGGCGATACATCTGCCTTATCGTAGTCCATTTTGGCCATTACTGATATGCTTAGTCATGTATCAAGTGCTACTGCTAATACCAGAGGACCCCCTTCAATCCGTGTAGATTCATGGGCCGAGATCTCTAACAAGTTTGCATTCATGCAGGGACTTGTCGATGACATGATCAAACACCTTCAATAGGTGGACCCTAATGTGGGTATGCAACAATATTAAATGCTCCTGTGTTGTTACACTAAAAAATTTTGAGTTCATTGATTTTTTCTATGCTAATGTGATTGCTACGCTCTTCGTGTCGATGTAGCCTCTTAGCTCCAATGGGACTTGGCACGACCTATGAAAGTTGGTGTCATGCCTACACTCTCACCTGTCATGACTAAGGTGTCTTGTCACATGTTTGATGAGGCTCATCAGTGCATCTTGCACTTGGAAGACTCCTTGTGGGAGTATAGGCACATCGACAAAGAAATATGGAAATGGGTCCAAAGGGTTGAATGAAGAGAGGCTGAACTAGTCTTTGATGCGGAGGATCTCAGGTCAAGGAACGAGTTTCTTGTAAACTGTAACCCTAATGCTGAGGACTAGAGCAAGGCTGTAGATAATTATGCTAGATTTTGGATTGTCATTCTTCAGAACATTGAATCCACTTGTGAGATAGTCAAACAACAAATGTAGATTGAGTTGCTAACCCAGAAGTGTCAATACAATAAAGATATCAACGCCAAGGTTTTTGAATTGGGGCGAACCCAAAGGAATCACAAACACGTGTACAAGCTGGAGAATGACATCCATCGAAAACTATACAAAGATGTTGTTGTGGAGGCATTGAGGTATGAAGCATTCATGAATTCCATCGATGCTTCTGAGGCCTATGCTAAGTTCAAAGAGTAGGTGAAGGTTATGAAACTTCCTAACTTGAAAGTGGACCTTCCTACAGGAGAGATCGCAACTGCCTCCCTTTCCCCGACACCTCTAGTATGGACGTCCATGGAAAGGGAGAGAGCCGCTATTGTGAATGCTGACCCTAGCAATAGGCATTGGATGGACATCATGATAGAGGAGATTTGGTGTCACCCAAGGCTCAATCTGGACTAGATACCCTTTGAGACTAGCATGGGCACCTCTCAGGTTAGTCGATTTACTGTGTAGATGCTCATGCTATGTTATAGTTTACGTTTATTGCCCTAACTAACTACTTCATTCCTACGATGCAGGCTCTAGATGAGGGTGCAAGGCCCGTAGAGGAAGGGAATGAAGAACTAGTAGAAGGAAATGCAGGGGAGGATGATGCACAAGCAGATAAAGTGGAGGCGAGCAGCGAGGATGGTGCAAACAAAGACAACCCATGATAGCATGGGATTTTCTTTTTGAAATTTTTGCAGTTTTGAAATTTTGGAAAATTTGAAATTTTGAAATTTTTGCAAACATTGCCAACAGGAGAAAGTTTTGAATACAATGACACACTTCAGAAAAGAAATTGATTTTTCATTAACTTGTGTATCATGTAAAGTTTTCATGCTCTCATATGCTAGTTTTGGGCCATTTCGGGCCATTGCTAGTTTTAGGCTATTTCGGGCCATTGCGTCACATGCCAAAAGGATTATGTATTAGCAAAGAGAAAGGCAACAATGCTAGTTTTAGGAAATTTCAAGCCATTTCCAAAAGAGATAGTATGTTAATAGAGCAAAAAGTGATGATGCTAGTTTTAGGTCATTTCAAGCCATAGCGTAGCATGCCAGAAGGACAAAATTTTAACAATGTGACAAGCAACAATGCTAGTTTTACACCATTTTGGGCCATAGTGTAGCATGCCAAAAGGGTGAAATGTTAACAAAACAATGAATGTACAAGGGAAGGCAAGTTGGCAGGCAGTAGTAGGGTTGCTATGCTATATAAGTAGCTGCCTCTTGACCCATCGTGGGTTGATCGGAACATGAGGCCGAGGTATCTCACCATGGACCTCGTTCACATTATCATCCTCCTGTTGGAAGGGCAACTCAACCCATGTGTTTTTGATTTGGGAGTCAGCTTACTGAGCCGATCCTTCCGTTGGATGGTTAATGCATGCATGATTAGGCACCTCACTCTCAAAGGTCATGATCCCTTAGCCTTGCTCCATGCCTACGTTATTGAATGCTTGCAATGCTACTTCGTCACCATGGATCACCAGCTCCTTGCCTACATATGGCAAGTTGATTTCCTAGTGTATAGGTGAGGAGAGAGCCCTAAGTTACGCTAACCATAACCTTCCCAAGATCAGGTTAAACCTGGGAATTTCCTTGACCATGATGAATGTTGCATCTGTGGGGAACTGGTCCCCTGCAATGAAGTCTACGTGAATTGTGCCTTTCACCAAGATGCATGCCCCATTGAAGGACCTCAGACATGATGTAACCATGGGTTTGATCTGGTCAACTAGTCCCAACTTGTCCACAATAGGGAAGGGAATGATGCTTGTGCCAGCCTCATCATCAATGTGTACCCTTTGGATCCGGTGTTGGCTGACCCGAATTATGATGAAGAGAGACACTGTAGTCACCTAACCCCCTTCAGGATCTTCCCTAATGAAGCTATCATGAAAAGTCAAATGAGGTGTGATGGACTCCGTAAGTATAGAGGAAAGCATGAACAAATGGATCATTTCCTCCTCCACTGGCATGTTCGCGTCGACCGGAACTACCGTTAACATGTAGATTACAGCCTTGCGGTGGGGTACAGATTTCATGACTAGGTCATACAAGCTCAGTGTAGTGTTTTTTTGCTTTAGAGATTTGAACTATGTGAGGGCATCCAAAAAGTCTTGACTATCCCCTTGTTTGACACCTTCCTCCTCTTTGATTCATCCCAGAAGATGAATCTCCCAAGGAGAGGTGACTTCAGATCTGTGTTCAAATCCTTATCAGTAGGGTGATGCAACTGCGTAGTCATGTCAACATTCATCTTTTGAGGTGAAGGTGTAGATGTAAGGGAAAAAGACATGGGCTTGGGGATACCCTTGATGGTATTTCCCTTCAATTTCTCATCCACCAAGTGGACTTCTAGTCTTGCGGGGCGAGGAGGCTGTTCAGCTTTGTCACGTGGGATCAGGTTCATCGAAGGTGTTGGCCCCCTAATGATGAATGGAGCTAGAGATGTTAACTAACAAGATAATGTGGATCCACTAACAGGTGGTGCAAAGGTGGATGCCCATGGTGGGACTTTTAGGATGAAAATATGCTGCAAGATTGGACCAGCTGCTGGTGGTGCTAGTGCACTACGTTGAGGCATGTGGACCACAAATGGCTGCCAGGGTGGCCTGGGATCATTATCAATGTCGATAGCATTGATTATGTAACTGGAATTATTGGCATTGAGGGTGTCTATGTAGACATACATAGATTTGTTTTCATGGTGCACTGGGTTGCTTTTGTCTAGCACCAGTTTCCCTAGGTCGATTAATCTTTGAATGTCCTCCTGCAATGACAGACAATAATCTATGCAATGACCATACTATCGGTGATAGTCACAAAACCTGTCTAGCCTGAAACCCCTAGGAACTGGAGGCTCAATGGGCAGAGCCAAAGAGGGATTTCTAAGGAGCTCATAGTAGCATTAATGTCTCATGTTTTCCTCTTTTGAAATTTGCTTATGTTGGATGTATCCCACTGCCAACAGTTGCTTTAGAAGCTCTGAAGGATTTAAAGGCACTAGGGTGTACTTTGAGCAGTCTTTGTGCTCAAAGTTGGGTTTGGGTTGTGCAGATGTCTCAAGCATAGGTGCAATAGGTTGTCGCATGTGGCCCAATTTGGGCACGGGGTTAGCTATGGGTATGGCCGATTTCTTGTTGTTCTTGCTACCACTACTGCTAGGTTTGGGCTTGGTCTCAGTTGCCATAGTGGCCACTATGGTTGTTGGGGCTTTACCCTTTTCCTTCTTTTTGAAGGTGCTTTTGGAACAGATATAGGTCGAGTCTTTACTTTCTTCAGCCACGTCCTGTATGCTCTAAGTCTAAGCGAAGGCCTGACTAAGAGAGCGAGGAGGGAGGTAGTACAGTTTAGACATGACAAAGTCATTCACTACATCCTTAAAGAAGGCCAGTAGGTGGGCTTCTGTGATGGGCTCATGGATTTTGTTAAGGGTTGCGCTCCAACATTGAATGAACTTTTGGACCAACTCTAGAGCATCTTTCTTTATGCTCATCAGCTCTTCCAGCATGGTTTTTGGCTTCAAGTTATACTTGAAGCGCATCACAAACTGGGTCAGCTACTCCTCCAATGTTGATATGGATGAGCGTGGTAATGCATGATACCAGTCCAAGGCTTTTCTAGCTAGGGACATGGCGAAGATGTGAATGATCATGTGTGGCCATTATTGCAATAGCAAAGACTCATATTTGAAGGTGACAAGATGTGCATTGGGATCTCTCTCCCCATCGTACTTCATGAAATGTGGAAGAGACATCCCTATGGGTAAATTCAAAGCAGGGACTATAGGGCTAATAGGATAGTCCTAGTAGAAGTCCATGACTTGTACCATGTCAAACCCAGTAGCTCTAAGGCATTTTATTTCCTCAGTGATGGTTTGGATGAGCTGAAATGCTTAGTCTAGACCCAGCGACATTGCAGATGATCAGGACGCTGTGGGGGAAGGTCCCGCTTGTGGTATGGTGGGGGCGGTGGCGGTGGCCTGACCCATTGGTTGTACCATTGGGATGACCCTCGTGAGTGGTGCTACCTGTGTTGGCCAGTGCTGTTTTTAAGGCAGCAACCGTAGGTTGGGATACCAGGTAGACTGCTTATGTCACTAGCAACATAGACCATAACCCCGTGTTAGGCTGTGCCGACTTCGAGGCTTGGTGCATTTGAGAGCTCATGTAGTGAGACATCTACGACGGTTGCGGGCTAGGTAAAGAAGAAAATGGGGCCCACCATGTGGACAGGCTAGGGGTTGCCATAGTTGGTGGAACAAACGTGAATGTAGGAATAGAGACAGAAGTCGTGTATGTTTGCAAAAGAGGCATGGTATGAACATGTGGCAGGGTAGCCATGATTGGTGTACGATGTAGTACAGTAATAGACTACTAAGCAGTCAGCAAAGGGATAGTAGCTATAGGTGAAAGAGGGTGTTGGAACATCATAGAGTTGACATGGCTACCCATAGCAGCTGTAATCATAGGTTGTAGAAGCATGGGTGTAATTACAAAGGGAGCAGTAGCAGATGATAGCTTGGCCCAGAAGGACTAGGTAGGAGGGACAGGAGCAGGGCCAGTTGGACCTCCCTCGTCCGAATGGGAATCAAGTTCCTCCTGCCCATCCTAGAAAGTGTCATCTTAGTTGGACGTTGTGTCCTATTGCTCCCTAAGCTTAGTGAATTGGATTAGTTGGTCTCGAAGCCTTTGGTACGCTTGTGTTAAAGGTAATGAAACACCTGGAATAGGGACAAATCCCTTCTCGTTGCAGTAAGCGATCTCGAAGTTTCATTTTTCTTTGAGTTCATGTAAATCCAAGGGCAGATTTTCCTGCACCTTTTCACAGAGGAAGCTATAATGCTCATGTTGCTAGGCTAATCCCTCAGGTCCTCAATTTTAGACTCTAAAAGATCGACGTGTTTCTAGTATCAGATTCAATGGTTTTTCGGCACCAGTAGTGTCTTGAACCATGATGGGAGCTTCAACGTTGAAGGCGTTGGTGGTAGTAGTTGAAAAAGCCATTGTTCAAGTAGTTATGCAAGAAAGCATAAAAGTTATAAAAAAGAGTGGGAACGAACAAGGAAATTGAAAAATAGTAAAAAAATAAGAAGAGGAAGAAGGATTTACATCTTGTCGGATTCCATAGGAACCGTCAAGGCGATCGACCTGTACCACATGAGATGGGGTACAAAACGCATGCAAGAAAACCACAAGGTGGGAAAGTTAACTAGTGATCAAAGGCTTTGCATCTCATAGGATCTCAGTGGAACCATCAAAGCGACCATCGTGTACCACATGAGATGCGGTACGGAATGCATGCAAGACAACCGTAAGGTGGGCAAGTTAACTAGCAATCAAAGGCTTTGCGTCTCGCAGGATCCTAGAGGGACCGTCAAAGCAACCATCCTGTACCACACGAGATGGGATATAGAATGCATGCAAGACAATCGTAAGGTGGGAAAGTTAACTAACGATCAAAGGCTTTGCGTCTCGTAAGATCCCAGACGGACCATCGAAGCGACCATCCTGTACCATGTGAGATGGGGTATGGAACGCATGCAAGACAAATGTAGGAACAAGCTAGTCAACTAGCAATTGGAGGCCTTGTGTTCTGTAGGGCTCTCGAGGAACTATCGAGGCAATAGATCTGCACCGCAAAAAGCACAAACAACCGCAAAAGGGTATCACGTTTACGCTTATGCATATGAGGGTGCAAAAGACTCACAGAACTACCGTGACATGTGGAAAAGGCACCAAAAGAGCCCTCCTTCTAGTGCTAGAAAATTGTAATGACCAAAAACATCGGCGGCTGGAAAACACTAAGGGGTCAACGGGCATGATAGTTTTGAACCAGTACCCACGGGAGGGTTGTGCTGGGTGTGTGTGCGGATACGGGGTGCCTTGAACGGTCTGGTCGATTAGACAAGAACTTAATCAACATCTATATAGCCTTTGAGAAGATATAATTTGGAAACAAAGATGAAAGTGTGAAGTAATGCTTAAGAGTAAATAAAGTAGGAAAAGTAGTGCAAAAAAATGAAACAATAAGCAGGAAGCAAGATAAAGTACAATTAGAAAAATGCACCACTCCCAAGCTACAAGCTTGTTCTATCAAGGTGGATACAGTCGGTTGCATAGCTTGGTGGAGTGTAGAGATCATGAGAGTAACCAGGACATGTAGAGAAAAGCAGGTTATGCGCTTGGGCATGGCCTTGGACGTTGACAATCAAGGGGATTCTACCAAGGTGGTAGAAAGGGAGATAGGACAAAATGTCAGCTAAAGATGCTAACTATTTGCAGTGTCAAACAAAAAGCTTACAATGCTCAGTGCTACAATGTGCAAGGAAGAGAGCTTGAATGCTAGAGAGAGGAAAATTTGAAGACTCCAAATAATCTTTGGACTCTTCAAATGCTACATATTGAAAAAAATTTGAACCCTTTGAATGTTTCTTTTTATTTTTCTTTTTGGAAAGTTCTGGGACCCTTTGGATGCTATTCGTCGAGGTATTTATAGGGCTAAAGGGCATGCAAAAGGGGCGGTTTTGATGCCACATGCCCCAGGCCCACATTGACCTGCTAGTATCACACGTGTCATGTATGATCATTGGACCAGCAAGAATATTGTAATGCGAACCTGCTATGCCATAACTATGAGCTTGCCATGCCGTAATTGCACCGTCAGCATCTGGAGACATCTGCCAATAATCCATTTGGATGAAGTGCATTGATGTCGCACAACCACCCACATGTCTCACTGTGCTTTGTAGCGTAGCATGCTTGGCATTTTACTACATGTGTGTTGCATGCTTGCTATGCTATGCTACGCTACATAGCATACTGTAGCGTAGCAACTAGCCTTAGTTGTGAAAGCTTTGCCGATTTTCAAACTTTGCTTCCGTGAGACTTGCGAGCTTGCTGATTCTAGCCTTTGAGCTACCTTATGTCTTTTTTGCAGGATTAATACACCTCACTATGCCTTGTAGCTTAGTGTAGCATAGCAATAGACATGGTTTGCCACTTCCTAATGGAAAGGGACATTGCTGAAGTAAAATTGGATGTGCAGACTGGTTGTGAAGTTGTTGCCATGCTAAGCTACATCACATGACATAGCGTAGCATAGCAGTCTGTTCTGCAATCCTCTTCTAAAACTTGCTACACTACATAGTGAGGTGTAGCATAGCGTAGCAGACTTCATGACTTAGAAAACTTGCCGAACTATTTCATGCATCCAAAAGCTATTGCCAACTCCACATGTCATTTCTGGGTAGGTTGTCAGCTCGGCACGCTACTTAGGTGGACAA
The DNA here is from genome assembly GCA_015680685.1 of Gnetum montanum. NCBI lineage: Eukaryota > Viridiplantae > Streptophyta > Gnetopsida > Gnetales > Gnetaceae > Gnetum > Gnetum montanum. The sequence goes on from MNCI01024813.1 coordinate 187,502, forward strand.
GAAAGATGACCCATAAAGCCTATTTTCACCTAAAGTAGAAAATTTTCCGAACTAGCTAGACTGAACTTAGAATGTTCTCCTCCTGAAGAACTATCGTGGTGTTGCACGAATTGCAAGGCCTGGTGAAGCAAGAATGATCCTGCATCTTTTGGGGTGTTTCATGAAGCTGCTTGGGATTAGCAAGATATTGTTGAAGGTTTATGAAAAAATTTTGTCACATAGCATCTCCTTTGACCCAATTGTTGAGGATGGAGGTTAACTTTACTTAGAGCCAAACTTGTCAAGCTGCATTTAAAGAGTTGAAGCATAGATTGGTGACTACTCCAGTGCTAATGTCTCCTACACCAGGACATCCATATGATGTTAATACTAATGCTTTAGGGGATGGATTTGGTTTTATTGATGCAAGATGGATAGGTTATGGTTTACGCATCTCATCAATTGAGGCCACATGAAATTAGATATCCCATACATGATCAAGAGTTGGGTGTTGTGATCTTCTCATTGAAGATTTGGTAGCATTATATATATGGGGAGTAGGTTACTATTTGGATTGACAATAAGAGCCACCAATATCTTATGAGTCAGCAACAGATAAACTCGCACCAACCTAGATGGATGGAGCTACTTGCTAATTTTTATTTCACTATTAAATACAAGCTCAAAAGCTCAAAATTTGTGTTTGGTGTGCATAATTCTGCTTGTATTGGATGTTTTGATAGCTTACCATACACTAACTCATAAGGACAGCAATCTATAGGGAGTTTTCAAGTGGAGTGATAGGTCCATAATGCATTGTTAAGTTTCATGCTCCATTCTCACCTATACTAACTAATAGTCCTAATAAGAATTTAAATGATTTTCCTATTTGTTACTTCTATTTCATCATTTTCTTGAGCGTGATATGGCATTGTCAATTTATCTTTTACCCCTAACAAAGTGTCATACATACAGGCTACATCAACGAGCATGCATCAATCTAATCCCATTGATGTATCCCCATTGATGCATGGTGACATGCGTTGATGTAGATGCATCAATGCTAATGCAAGTGAAGCTTATATAAATGCATGCATCAACTAAATTTATGATACTTTAATTCCACAGCATAGCAAACCTCTTGCAATTTTATTTCTCTAGAGTTAGAGTATTTTCCTTTAAGTGCCTACAGTGTGAATTCAAGAGATTGTATGAATCGTTATTCTAGTATCATGTACCTAAATGCATTGGTGTGAATCGAAATAAAGACAAGATTTCTAACATTTGTTGTAGCACTTGGATTAGTTTAATCTCTCTTATTTTCACTTTACTTTTAATACACTTTTATTTCATAAGTCCTAATTAATTAATGCACTTAATCGTAAATGCACAAGTATGACCACTTCGAGCATAACATATTACACTTGGTAATTCCAATAGCAGTCCTTTGGTAATGTCTAGTACTAGCCATTTGGCACCCTAGTAGCATAATATGAGTTCAAGAATGTTACGGTAGTTAGTCATTAGAATAGCTAATTAGTTAAATAGTTAATTATTAAGCCTTTATTTACTCATCTAGTTATTAGGAGGAAATATATAAAAAATACCAACAAAAATAAATATCATAAGCCTTAACTCACATTTAACCATACACACAAATAGCAAAAATGTGAGTTAGTTAGAAAGAAAATGATCATAGACTCCCTTTATTCACAGTCTAGGACTATGGGCAAACTTATAAAATAAGTCTATGGAATTCAACCAAATTGTTGGGATATGCTTGTTATTTGTATGGTTGGGCATAGGGTATACTCGCTACTCACCAACCCCTAAACATCTCATTAATTTTCTAAAAGTAGTACTTATAAAGTAAGTTCTATTATTAGAAATAAGTGCCATAAGCATACCAAACCTATTTTATCATACTTTGTTGAAAAAACCTAGCTATGGTGATGGATGTACAATCTATTTTAGCCTTAGCCCATTTTGTGTAATAGTCCACCATAATGATGATGTAGGATTTTTCATTGGACATGGATATGATATAACCCATGAAATTGATTTCCCATATATTAAGAGGTTCCAATTGTTGTATTCATTGTTAAGGACCTTTTAACCTTGCATTTATTCCTCCATCTTTCTAACATCATTCATAGGAGTTGGGAAATTAGTGCGCATCCTTGAAGACTATAGGTCAAAAGCAACTTGCCATATAGATTTTGATGGTTATTCTCCTACTTGCATAATGATCTCCATAAGATCCCTCATATGCACCTTGGAGAATTCTTATTTTCTCTTCAATAGGCATGCACCATCGCATCAAGCCATCTATGCAAATCATATAGAGGTTACTCTCTATCTCCATGTAGTGCTTAACTTAGTGAAGAAAGTGTTCCCTTTTGCTTTTTGTCCAATTCAGTAGAAACCTCTTGTGTGCATAAATTTTTTTCTCATCAAATTTATACTAATACCATCTTCTTAATTTGAAATTTTTATGAAATTATGTTGATAATTTTTTTAAAAAAAACTTGATAACTAGAAATTAAGAAAAAGCTCATTCTTGTTGGCAAAGTTTTAGTTGTTAAACAAATTCTTCAACATACTCATATTCATTATTCTAGTTGTATGGATTATGTAAAATCTTCTTAGAATAAAATTAATCATATTATTGGTTGATTTTTATAAATTATTTAGAATATTTGTACTGTTGAAAAAATAAATGAAGGTTTTAGCCTTATTATTTGTTATAAGCAAGTGTTTTTTAATTTTGGAACTTCATTTTAGTTGAGTACATCCAAAAATAGACTTGTATTTAGTCCAAGATATACCTTCTCAAAATAGACTTATATATAGTCCAATTAGAACTTTATATAATTTAGCATTGCTTGTTGAAATCAAACCCATGATTCCAAGCTTTTGAATCAAATATCTTACCAATTAGACTAATACCTATATCATGGGGTGTACATATATTTCATTTATATAAAAACATATGAAAATGGTAACAATGGATTCTCTAGTAACTTTCTTTGGTATTTTCTTTTTCTTAAATGTCATCTCTATTTGTAGTTCTTATTGTTAAAATAAATCTTCAAAAACATTATCCATGCTAATTGGGAGAGTTTGACTATCCGAACTAGATTTTCTTGATACAATAAAGCTTACATCAATTTTCTACTTCATGATATGAAGCATAAAAGCATGAGGAGTCCATTTGCCAACATAGTAAAAGAGTGGCCATTACTTTAGGTCAAATAGCCACTCATGTTAGCCAAGTGATAAGAAGTGGAGCATCTAACACTCTACCATATAAGTCACAAGTGTTCATGCATGACCAGATCATAATCCATGGATGGACAATGTTATTATGCTAGTAATTCATGTTGAGTTCATGATTGCTATCTGAAACACCACAAAAAATTTGGCAACATTTCTAGACAACTTTAGAGCATCTAAAATGGCTTCAAGTAGCCCACCATGGAACAAGCAAGGTCTCCTTGGTGCCCACAAATCACGACGGCAAGTCTCGGTATCAAGAATCATCCATTTTAAGGTCAAAAAGTGCAATTTTGGCTAAGTACAATGTGCTCACGTTGTGTTTATGCTGCACAGTGTAAGGATTAGCATCACCAATGTTTGGGGTCCCAAAACTAAGTTAAAACATGCCAAAATCAAGCACAAGGACCCCCTATGACCTTTGCTAAGGTTTCCAGTGGTTCCCAGCCTTCAGGAAAATCAAAATTCGGGCCTTAAAAGAGGGTTTTCGATTGATTACATTGCGGTAAACACTATTCATCAGCGTAACACACTATTCACTGCGTAAAACACTATTCACTGCGTAAAATACTATTCATCACGTGAACACTATTCATCGAAGTTTCAGAAAATTCCAGAAAAGTTTCAGAAAATGGCAGAAGATCCTTAGCATCAGCAACTTCTGGAAAATCAAAATTCAGGCCTTAAAAGAGGTGTTTTCGGTTGATTACGCTACGGTTATATTTTCTTACGCTGCAGAGCATAAGATGCGTAATCACTATTCATCAGCGTAAAACACTATTCACTGTGTCAATCACTATTCATCAACGTAAATCACTATTCATCAGCGTAAAACACTATTCACTGCGTCAAACACTATTCATTGCATAAAACACTATTCATCAACGTAAAACACTATTCATCTCACGAACACTATTCATTGAAGTTTCCGAAAATTTCAAAAATGTTTTAGAAAATGGTAGAGAATTATCAGCATTAGTAACTTTCAGAACATTCCAGAAAATTTCAGAAAGACTCAGAAACAAAGAAGTTTCACGCAAACGGGGGTCGAATTTCTCTTGTTGTACATTTCATTGTAAATTGACATATGTGGGCACGTTAGGCCCTCATGTTTAAATTAAATGTACTTTCATGGACTTGAATAACCTATAAATTGTAAAATGCAATGTATCTGGTCAAGAACGTAGCTTGTTGACACACATCCAACTCCTGCACAACTATTCGACACACATCCAACTCTCGCCAGCATGCATCCAACCCAAGCACAACTGTCCATTGGACACATGTTACCAGATCCACTTTCCTCTCATCTCTGAGCCGTTGATTCTATTCTAAAATTCTGTGCTGGAGTACGTACCAACCCTATAAATACCCTGTCAATTCACATAAATCGGGGGAGGCAAAATTTAGAGACATTGGCAATTCTGAGAAATTACAGAACTGGCATTCTTTGGGGCGCTCGACACATCTGACTGTTGGCATCCAAGTATTTCTCACATTCATCACATCATATTATCGCATCGTCACTTCAGACATCATCCCGGGGCTTAGTGCTTGACCTGCCATCCACACGTGCAGCTACACTTCGACTGGTGCATACATTTTTATTAAACAATACAATAAAGTTCATTGCCTCCTATTTACATTATGTACTTTGGTTTATGCTTTGTTTATAATATAGCTTGGTTTGCGCTTTATTTATAATTCAGTACGCTCTGTTTACATTTTTGTGTCG
>MNCI01024813.1:196042-252204 GCA_015680685.1 Gnetum montanum
TGAAATGACTTTAAACTACGAACTATCCGAAATGACGTTAAACTACGAACTGTCCGAAATGACGTTAAACTACGAACTGTCCGAAATGACGTTAAACTACGAACTGTCCGAAATGACGTTAAACTACGAACTGTCCGAAATGACGTTAAACTACGAACTGTCTGAAATGACGTTAAACTACGAACTGTCTGAAATGACGTTAAACTATGAACTGTCTAAAATGATGTTAAACTACGAACTTTCCGAAATGACGTTAAACTACGAATTGTCTGAAATGATGTTAAACTACAAACTATCCAAAATGACATTAAACTACGAACTATCTGAAATGACGTTAAACTACGACATGTCTGGTATGATGTTAAAACTGCCAACAAATGTCCGCAATGACATTAAACTAGCCACGGTCAGAAATAGTCGATTCCATGTAAGACTTTTTGAAAGCGTTACTACCTTTGGCCTACTATAGCATAAAATTAGTAATCCTTTCTTTAACAACAGATGCAACAGTCCATCAAGACTTTAAACTGATGTACCAAGCCCGAAATGGCTTTAAACTAGAACCACAAAATTACAAATTTACAAACTCTCGTCATCTTACATTAAATTTTTGCTTACAGGTTACAAGTTACGATTTAGATTCTTGCACGATCGTTGCTTTCTTTTCCAAGTATTTACCTTACATCTTGATTTACACTTTAAAAATTTATGTTACATTTAGTTGCACACATATACTCTAGAAAATAAACAAAAATAATAAAAAAACATAAAAATAGAAAAATACATGGCCTGAAAATGCCTTAAACTAGCATACAGCTTGGAATGGCATAAAACTATCACTTTTTGCATTTCTTTTCTTTCATTCATACATTCTAACTTTATGTACGGCAGGTGTTACTTGATTTTGTTTTCTTCCTAGTTGATTTTTGCAGGATCTCGCAAGCACATAGCATGACCATGCATCAAGCATCACACTTTACACAAAACAAGGTAAGCATCAGTCCACTATGACTATAAACTAGCACAGTCCTGGATCATGACTTAAAAATGATACCACAGAATAGGCCTGAAACATGACTTAAAATTGATACCATAGACAGTCCTAGATCATGACTTAAAACTGATACCACAGACAGTTCTGGATCATGAATTAAAACTGATACCATAGAGTTCTGTCCGGTATGACACTAAACTACCACATCTGTCCGCCATGACATGAAACTAGCTTCCAGAGTCCACTAAGACTATAAACTAGTTTGCCTCTTCATAGTCCGCCATGACTATAAACTAGTAATGCACCGTTCACTACGGCACTAAACTAGCACTGTCCAAGGGGTTATGACGTGAAACTAATCCACAAAAGTCCACTAAGACTATAAACTAGCGACATCATTGATGACCAGGCAAAACTAGAAAAGATATGTTGTTGCAGTTGGCTATTCCTATTCCACAAAGACTTGTTGCATGATTCATCCCATGGGGCCTAGTGAAACTGATGCTGTTCATGATTCTGTTTGCTTTGGAAGCTGCACGCGGTGATTTCATCTCCTTTTTAAAGTGTTTAGCTGACTGTTTCATTTGTGGTTTTCTTATCTTCTTGGAGTTGTGTTTGCACAATGACACTTCTGAGGCGTTCGTGCATAGATGCATTTCATCGTGACGACAAGGTATCACATTTTTCCTGACGCACGTAACTGGGGATTCATAAGTACATTCCCGACTCCTGATACATTCCCTATTCCCCATCATGATCCTTTATCCTATCCAATTATATCCCCTTGATACATTCTGCTCACCACGAAATTCTTGATACATTGTTGCACACTGTAGCTCTCTAAGCAGCTGCAACACAAAACACAGTACACAATGCATAATATAAAATGCAAGTGCTCAAATATGAGCATGACACAAAAAAGAAAGCTCTTTCAAAAAGACCAAAGAAAAAGGAAAAAAAAAACAAAAAAAAAAAGAGAACAAACAAAGGGTCAAAGAGCAAAATGCACGGAAAAGGTCTTTAAGACCCCGTTGACATCATAAACAAAAGACTATTGGCCATTCTCATACAAGCCCCAGGCGAGAAGGCAATTTTCTTGAAAAACAATTACACTTGTGTCTCAAAGAGACCATGTTGCACATCATTGCGTGGCTTTGGCTGTTTACAACGGGCCCCGCAAATACTCTATAAGAGTCCCATTTCTCCAAAGAATGCACCTCCTATGTCTTGGTTCCGAGTCTGCTAAAAACTTGGCTATTGATAAGGATCAATGACATAACTTGTGCATTCCTCTCCCACAAATCTTAGCAGCAATCATCGCCCTTAACCTCCTCGCTTCCCTAGTTACAACTAATTCCCTTCCATCTTGAACCACATTCCCTCAATCCCATGTACTTTTGAAAATGGTGCGATAATATCCAGCCAAAGGCTAATGGTTAATGTTTAATTCTTTGTTATTCATGGTGTTTTGCACTTCTTTGTCAATGCCTCTCGAGTGAATTCCTCCAAGCGTCAATAAAAAGGGGCCAATGAAACACCACAAAAATTTTGGCAACATTTCCAAACAACTTTTGAGCGTCTGAAATGGCTTCAAGCAGCCCACCATGGAACAAGCAAGGTCTCCTTGGTGCCCACAAATCACGAGGGAAAGTCTCGGTATCAAGAATCATCCATTTTAAGGTCAAAAAGTGCAATTTTGTCTAAGTACAATGTGCTCATGTTGTGTTTATGCTGCACAGCGTAAGGATTAGCGTCACCAATGTTTGGGGCCCCGAAACTAATACCATCTTCTTACTTTGAAATTTTTATGAAATTATGTTGATAAATTTTTTTTAAAAAACTTGATAACTAGAAATTAAGAAAAATCTCACTCTTGTTGGCAAAGTTTTAGTTGTTAAACAAATTCTTCAACATACTCATATTCATTATTTTAGTTGTTAGGATTATGTAAAATCTTCATAGAATAGAATTAATCAAATTATTGGTTGATTTTTATAAATTATTTAGAATATTTGTAATATTGAAAATATTAATGAAGTTTTTAGCCTTATTACTTGTTATAAGCAAGTGTTTTTTAATTTTGGAACTTCATTTTAGTTGATTGCATCCAAAAATAGACTTGTATTTAGTCCAAGATATACCTTCTCAAAATAGACTTATATATAGTCAAATTAGAACTTTATATAATTTAGCATTGCTTGTTGAAATCAAACCCATGATTCCAAGATTTTGAATCAAATATCTTACCAATTAGACTAATACCTATATCATGGGGTGTACCTATATTTCATTTATATAAAAACATATGAAAATGGTAACAATAGATTCTCTAGTAACTTTCTTTGGTATTTGCTTTTTCTTAAATTTCATCTCTATTTGTAGTTCTTATTGTTAAAATAAATCTTCAAAAACATTATCCATGCTAATTGGGAGAGTTTGACTATCCGAACTAGATTTTCTTGATACAATAAAGCTTACATCAATTTTCTACTTCATGATATGAAGCATAAAAGCATGAGGAGTCCATTTGTCAACATAGTAAAAGAGTGGCCATTACTTTAGGTCAAATAGTCACTCATGTTAGCCAAGTGATAAGAAGTGGAGCATCTAACACTCTACCATATAAGTCACAAGTGTTCATGCATGACCATATCATAATCCATGGATGGACAATGTTATTATGCTAGTAATTCATGTTGAGTTCATGATTGTTATCTGAAACACCACAAAAATTTTGGCAACATTTCCAGACAACTTTAGAGCATCTGAAATGGCTTCAAGCAGCCCACCATGGAACAAGCAAGGTCTCCTTGGTGCCCACAAATCACGACGGCAAGTCTCGGTATCAAGAATCATCCATTTTAAGGTCAAAAAGTGCAATTTTGGCTAAGTACAATGTGCTCACGTTGTGTTTATGCTGCACAGCATAAGGATTAGCGTCACCAATGTTTGGGGTCCCGAAACTAAGTCAAAATAGGCAAAAATCAAGCACAAGGACCCCCCATGACCTTCGCCAAGGTTCCTAGCGGTTCCCAGCCTTCAGAAAATCAAAATTTGGGCCTTAAAAGAGGAGTTTTCAGTTGATTACGCTACGGTTACATTTTCTTACGCTGCAGAACATAAGATGCGTAATCACTATTCATCAGCGTAAAACACTATTCATCAGCGTAAAACACTATTCATCATGTGAACACTATTCATCGAAGTTTCAGAAAAGTTTCAGAAAATGGCAAAAGATCCTTAGCATCAGCAACTTCTGGAAAATCCAATTCGATCCTTAAAAGAGGTGTTTTCGGTTGATTACGCTGTGGTTATATTTTCTTACGCTGCAGAGCGTAAGATGCGTAATCACTATTCATCAGCGTAAATCACTATTCATCAGCATAAAATACTATTCACTACGTCAAACACTATTCACTGTGTCAAACACTATTCACTGTGTAAAACACTATTCATCGCGCAAAAACTATTCATCGAAGTTTTAGAAAATTTCAAAAATGTTTCAGAAAATGGCAGAGAATTATCAGCATCAGTAACTTTCAGAACATTCCAGAAAATTTCAGAAAGACTCAGAAACAAAGAAGTTTCACGCAAACGGGGGTCGAATTTCTCTTGTTGTACATTTCATTGTAAATCGACATATGTGGGCACGTTAGGCCCTCATGTTTAAATTAAATGTACTTTCATGGGCTTGAATAACCCATAAATTGTAAAATGCAATGTATCTGGTCAAGAACGTAGCTTGCCGGCACACATCCAACTCGTGCACAACTGTTCGACACTCATCCAACTCTCGCCAGCATACATCCAACCCAAGCACAACTATCCATTGGACACATGTTACCAGATCCACTTTCCTCTCATCTCTGAGTTGTTGATTCTATTCTAAAATTCTGTGCCAGAGCACGGCCCAACCCTATAAATACCTTGTCAATTCACATAAATTGGGGGAGGCAAAATTTAGAGACATTGGAAATTCTAAGAAATTACAGAACTGGCAATCCTTGGGGTGCTCGGCACATCTGACTATTGGCATCCAAGTATTTCTCTTGTTCATCACATCACATTATCGCATCATCACTTCAGACATCATCCCGGGGCTTAGTGCTTGACCTGCCATCCACACGTGTAGCTACACTTCGACCGGTGCATACATTTTTATTAAACAATACAATAAAGTTCATTGCCTCCTATTTACATTATTTACTTCGGTTTATTATTTGTTTATAATATAGCTCGGTTTGCGCTTTATTTATAATTCAGTACGCTCTGTTTACATTTTTGTGTCGCTGTTTGCATTCTGTTTACATCCTGTTTCCATCGTTCATGATAACCCCAACGCTAGTCATAGCTTACGCTTGGGGAAGTCCTTGGTTGATTTGCGTGCAAACCATCCAAGGCACTCTGCCTTCGTTCTATTTTCCAACTTGTCCTCAAGCGATGGCAGGGTCAACTGTGGCTGCCCAACAATCTTTCAGTGTCTGTTTCCATTCTAGCCTCACATCGATGATTTAGGTCAGTACACTATCTTCCCACTACGAGTTACTGAAGTTTGGATGTTTACTTTAATTCTTAGTGAGGCATATGATTCGTTGATGTTATTAGGCTTTGATTACTCCTAGTTAAGAACATAATGAAAGTTGAAAATAACAATTTAAATCTAAGTAATCACAATAATGTAAATCTACTCTAGACTATAGAGATGAGTATTTGGTCTTGGCTTGTCATACACATCTTGGGCTCATGTAACCATTACTAGGATTACCAAGTGAGTTCACTACTAAGAAAATAAAGTAAAAGCACTATTATGTTACCAAATGATTACACTTTAACACTTGAAACCAATCATACTCATTCTACCTTACTAATAAACAAGTAAAGTAAAGTACTTGGAAATGTAAATGATTAAACTAAGAAAACAGTAAGAACTCTGCTAAGTAAAATAGTAAAAATAAGTTGATGCTATAATGATAAAAAGAAATATCAATATTTATTTCCTATCACAAATTGTACCCAAGTACATTTCACTTGAATAAAGATTTCAAACATCTGCTATACATCACACTACAAGCATTCATTGTATCGCTAAAACTATGAAAACAAACTACAAGAATTTACCTAAGATTGGAATGAAAAAGTTATGGATTGTGTTCCCAAGTGTTAGTATTTATAGGATTGCATCAACGATGACATAGCATGGATTATGACATTATTGCTACGATATCGTAGATACAATATCGCAATGCAACAAAAATTTACTATCAAAAAGGTATATGAATATTTAAGAATTTTAGAATTTGTAGTGACTACCTAGTAGCAATATTCATTCCAAGGTTTACAAAGAGAGAAGTTATTGTAAGGGATGAAGATGATTTTCATTATTTTAAAGAGAGTTCATGCTTTTGTAGATATTTTAAGTATATATGGGTTCTTTTCTATGTGGAGGTTAGCATGAGAACTGGAGCTATCATGGTTGAATTGTAATGTTCATTTTCATATTTTTCAAGGGATGGGTTTTTCATGATGCCTTCTTAGAGATGAAAGAAAATGGCATGCAATTTCATAGTTTTGTTTGTTCATGTTAGCATGCATATATTTAGTGAGGAAGCAAGCTTGTGCTACTATAGACATTTTTCGATTGTGTCAAAGCTTTAGCTTGATGCATGAGCAGTCACTATTTCATTAATTTTTAAGGAAATGTTTAATTTTTAAGCTTTTTGGTGATACGGAAAAATCAATGATCCACTAATGTTAAAATAGCTACAATTTATTGTTATAATCCAATAAATAAAATCAAAGGGCTAAACTAAAATTGCTAATTGTGTTTTGTGACATGTAGTTATAGCCAATAGCATTGGTTATAAGGATAGAAGGGCCAAGATAATGTATTTGTACAAGTGGGCATCTTCTTTTGAGAAACACTATACATCAAAAGTAGGGCAGTTGTGAATTGTTTCACAGATAATTGGCTTTGAAACAACCATAAGCATGCACATTCTAAAATAACTAAATATGATGCTTTTAGTGTTATGCAAATCATTCTCTGTAAACTCTTTAATAATGCTATATGCATACATGGAGTCACTTCACAAATATCTTGTTAGGTGGAGGGTAGAAACTTAAGCTCTAAACATTACCATGGTTAAACCAATAAAAGTGAATCTTAAATCTACAACTTACTATGTGTTTCTAGTTGAAGGATTGAAAAAATGGAATAAAACAAGATATATCAAATTTTATTAAAGCATGATTGATGTAGTGGAGACAATGTGAGTGAGGTACTTGTTTTATCTTCCATAATGATACACATGACTTGAAAATATAAAATTAAGATTGCAGTATTTTAATATGTCCAAATAGTCCATCTAAATGTGTTGAGCTTTAATATACAAGTCACAAGCCTTGCTAAGTATGATTTTATAGTAATATGGTGATATATATTTCTATTAATATTTTGGTAAGAATTATGACTTGTTATGGCATATCCTAATACATTTCAATCCAAGTATATATTACCATTCATACTCAAACTTATAACCTTTTGATCAAAAATTTAGTGAGTTACCATTAAGCTAAAACACCATTATCACTTAGTGTTATAATAATATAGAGAAATTTATCAATATGATTACTAATACTAAGTTGTGTTCAATAGATTTTAGTCCCATGATCTCCACATGCTTGTAATAAAATAGTTTAGTTTTAATTTCACTACATTTTTTATTGTCAAAGAAGGAAAGCTTGATGGTATCAATCTCTATGTAATTTGGATTATTAATTTATTAGAATAAGCATGAGATTTCATCATATTAAATTTGAATCTAAAAGATTGAAAAATGTATAGCAAGAGGATTTAGTATGTAGACTTTGCATACAAGTAGTAGATGATCACTATATTTCATTGGAATGTTGTCAAATGGAAATTTTTAGATGTAGATGATATATTATCAGTAACTAATTATAAATTATAAAGGATTAAAGATACCACTATTCCTATTAAGGCAATATCTTGAAGATGTGTTCAAACTCTATGATTATGGATAAATTTGTTGTGCATTGAATTATGTACATATCAATTGGTTTCATTGAAGTAATAAAAATTTTAGATTTTTATTTTTATTTAAAGGTTTTTTCATCACTTTACCTGCAATTTCTTAAAACATACCATTGTATCCTAATTACTTTTAATCATATTCTTTTGTGAATATTATTTTCCATTATCATCATTGCCTTTATTTTATTAACTAGTGCAACCTGCTTGGATAAATAGATGATTTATTTATAGTTTTCATGATCAATTCTTCCCTTGACACCAACTGAAGTGTATGTATTTATGTTACTAGGAGTGATTAAAGAGTCTACAAAAAAAATCCAAATTAATAAAAAAATATCTTGCATTTTTAGTGGAAATTTTTTTTCATGAATTTCTAATTTTTTTAGTTAAATTAGTTCAAAAATAACAAAATTGACCTTTCTAAACAAATCCTTATATTTTACCAAATACTTTTGATAATCAAAAAGTTCTAAGATAAATTTCATTTTAGAATTTGAAACCAAATGAATAATTTATAGAGGTGTGAATTGATTATCATCATGTTGTCATCTTAACCTTTATACCAGTTACATGGGGATGACTATATGAATTATTTTCTATAATTCACTTCTATTAAGAGTGAAATAAGAATTAGCACGAAAATCATATATCTTGTGTTTTATGCTTGCACACCAAGTATGTTTAGTAGTTAATTGAATACTTTATTTTTCTATATTTTTGTTTTATTAATACTACTATTATCACTTAATAGAGTTGAGAGTGTTTGCATCTACATGGCTAATGATATTAGTTGTTAGAAAATAAGGTAATGTTTCAAGAAAAAAAATTATTATTTTTTACATTAAAATTAGTGAAGAATTAACAAGGTTGCTAAAATAGAATATATTAAAATAAAATATTTTATGTCAATAACATAGTGAACATATGTTGTTGGTGAAAGGATAGAAACAAGTTGTAAACATTATGTCATGCTCATATACTTACATAGAAATTATTATTTTTATGTCCACTTAAATGTGTTTGTTGTTTTATTTTGGAAATGAAAATAGAATTGAAAATTCTTAATTACATCCTTGTGAGACTGCAAAGGGTCTATAGGACAACAAAAAAAATTCACAAGGCTTTGATATGATCATGATAGGTCTTGAACACCTCACCAAGAAAATAACCCAAAGTTGACACCTCCACCTCTAACAAGTGTAGCAAGGATATTACCTGAATACTTTATTTAAGTCTAAAAGCATTAAATAAAGGATAATTTGAAAATATATACTCTTCATCTTCCACTACAATATGTATACAAAATCTGCAAATGTGTTGCTTTCTTTAAGGTGTGATCCATCTCCCTATTTTAATCAATAGAGAATGAGATTGAGGATTGAAAACTTAGAAGGGGGGTTGAATAAGTTCACAAATCAAATCAAGCTACAACCATCAAATTAAACACAAAATTTATGTGGTTCCCCATCTTGGGTAGTCCACACTTAGAGGGTAGATTCCTTGCACACCTCTCGAATTTATTTCTTTCAAAATGTGGTTTAGAGGACACCACAACCTTTACAAGATTTGAGATCTACTATGATGAGTTTTGTCATTATGAAATATCTCAACCTCACAAGGTCCCAACAAGTTCAAAATGTGGTTTAGAGTGTTTTGTTGCTATGAAACTACTCAACCCCACAATGTCCTAATAAGCTCAAAATGTGGCTTTAATAATCCCACAACCTTTACTAAATTGAGCTCCACACCAAAGTGTTTTGATGCTGCAAAACCACTTAATCTCACAGGATCTTGAAAAGCTTAATATAGATTCCTTTTTGTAAGAAGCACATCAACCTCGTATATAACCAAAGAAATAAAAAGGAAAACAAGGAACAAGTGTAACTCAAATTACAAATTCTTGTACAATGAAGCACACTTCCACTCTCAATCAAACAAATGATGTGATAATTTAAGTACACAAGTACCACAACATGAGATAGACAATGATGGCTTTGATGTTGATAATTCTTACATAATTTCCAAGAGGTTGGAATCTACTTATAACCTCAGAGTTTCCAAAAACACCTTGGAATTCATGTAATGGCTATTCAACGATTAGCGTAGATGTCTCCTTCAAGATTAGGATGTCTTTCTATATTTAACTTCACCTTTGGGGAGATGTCTCCGTTCAGGATGGGACATATTTGGAAAGACATATTTCTATATTTAGATTCAACTCTAGGAAGACATATCCTTTCAAAATGGGATGTCTTTGGGGAGACATCTTCCTATGAATACACTCCTCTTGACCAAGATGTCTTCTATTTCTTAGAGACATATTCTCAACTTTTGAGCTCTAGTTATTGAGGGTTTCTCTCATTTATCTAGCTTCTTTTCAATCCCTAGAGAATCTTCATTTAGCTTGTATTCTTTTTACATGTCCATGCTCTCATCTTTTGCCAATAAATTTTTTTCTCTTAATAGCCATGCTTCCTTGAGTCCTTGTCCATAATGTGGAGTACCTATTCTTGTTCCATAAATACAACAATCACAACTAACATTCTTTATTCTCCATTTTCCTTAAGGTTTTGGCATAGCAAAAGTTCAACAAAGATCTCACATGAAAACATGTAATTGCCACCTTACTTTATCTAAAAATAACAACAGATAAACAAGGAGGTATTTTTGGTAAAGACCCTCTAATTTGCTGCAAATAAAATTACTTTTTTTCTACATGGGTATTCCCACATGTGTTTTGATGCCTTCTATCTTTTCCTTGTTTTCAAATCCTTAAAGCTCAATTTGAATTTAATCTTCAATATTCCATTTTTGGAGCCATTTTTTCTCATCATTGAAATATCCTTTTTTCTTATTTAACTTATAAAATTCTATAGATAGGAGGATGATAGATCTCATAAGCATATTTTTATAAAATTGTAGAATTTTTTTAAGAGTTGAAATTTCTCTAAGTAGCATATCTACCAATAAAATATAATATGGGTTTTGAGTCTTTACCTAAAACTCCTATAATACAAAATCTTTTTGAACCTACTCCAAACATTTCCATTATGTTGTAGGTTAATTGGGTTCCCAAGTTTCACAATTGTACAATAGAACTAGCTAAACAAGTTGATTGTACATTTGTTTTCAAACATCTCATGCCCAAATTTGGTCTTGTGCACATTTACTATTAACTGAATGTAAGGAATGCATGCTATTTGAGACCCTTTGAGTGATACAATTTTGCTAAGAATATCTATTTGAAACTAAGATGCCTAAACACTTATACAAATAGACAATTTCAATTTTTTCTTACCCAAGAAAAAAATCATTTGCAAAAGAAATTATATCACACACCATCATTTTGGTTTTGCTAACATTGATTTTTATCCTTGAGACAATACAAAAATCATCTAAAATTTGAAGCATATCCTTTATTGACTTATATAGGGTGCTAAATATTTCATATTACAAAAGAGGTATTTGATGAGTGGTGAAGGGTACCCTTATGTCCAACCATACAAATCACAAATCATTCACACATGATCCAATAAAATTTCACAAACTCTATAGTCTCCAATGCACTAGACTTCTAGGTAGTGAACTTTGCCCTACGATCATTCATTTTCTTCTCAATTATACTTCTAATCTACAAATGTATGGTTAAGTATAATTGAGACTATGTCAATGGGGCCCCATCAATGTAGCAAAAGCTACATCAATGGGACAACACAACATAAATGGGGTCCCATCGATGGGGGCCTATCGACGAGGTTGCATCAACAAGGGCCCATCAACACAACACTATGATGCTCATCATACTTCCATGACTAAATGAAAAATTTTCCTTGAGTTCTATTACAAAATTAAAAAGGTATGGGATGAATGACTAACTCTTAACAAAACAAACTAAGATGATAAAACTAAGTGTCCGATTTTACATATTAACAAATTTCAAAAATTGTGGTGTTCATGACACAAAATTGAACACCATGACATGACTACACAAAATTTGATAGCACATCCTCTGATAGTGTGAGGATAATGGTGAAGATCAAATAATCCTAGGCAATGTATTCTTCTAATATTTTGAGGGACCTTCACTAACTTCAAGCATGCGTAGTAGCTAAGGTGGTTGTGGTTGTCTTGCTGCAGTTGAAACCTCTAGTAGAAGGTGAAAGGAATCAAGAAATGCCTTCATCTTCTCCTCCTTACTCTAGGGATCATTCATAGTCTACATGACATAACCAATGTGGGCTGCAATGGGGACATCCCACAAATAGGGCATTATTAGGAACATCTCCTTTACATTAACAAACTAGGAAGTGAACTCTTTACATTCAATGTCGAATGCCCTAACTACATTCTATAGCTCCTGGTAGTCATTCATCCTCCTAGCCAAGTTCTCAGCAATTGATCATTGATTAGTGAATTGTGCCTTGAGAACTTCAAGTTTAGCATTAGCCACCACAAACTTGTCTTTAGTATCCTTGTGGTGTTTGAACTTGGCCTTGTACAACAAGTATGAGCTAGCCATCTACCTCTTGAGCTCTGAATATGGTCATCTGGTAGTTAACATGGCTAGGTTTGCATAATAAATATTGGAAATCTTCATATATCTATCATCTCCTCGATCAGCAACTCCTTTATGTGGATTTTTGTCTTGTTGTAGGCATCTATCCCATCAATGATGGATTGCCAAACTTCTCTTCCTTGCTGGAGTTGCTAGAGGGCTTCATTTTCCTTCACCATTGGTAACTTGATGTTTTTTTTTTTTTAGTTCCTTTTATAAACCAACCTAATCTTTGTAATGATCTTTAACTTTCTCAAATTTGAGAGCTTCAAACTTCTAGGGGGCTACTTCGATTGTAGTTTTTTGGCAAAGGACACACACCTCCTCCATGAAGAGATTCCTATTCTCTATTATCAATCTCCTCAGTTATGTGTTTGCTCTAGCTAGTTTCTCCTCTTTTTCATGGATGAAATCAGTTAATTATTTCTTTTTTGTATCAACATTTCACAGGCAATGGTTCTTTATGGTCAATTGGATGTTCTCCTAGTGGGTCTAATCTAAGAATTTTTGAACCTTAAGCTATGTGGGTTTTTCCAAGAATCTATAAAACACCACCATTTCCATTGCAATTTAGTGTGAAGTTGTTGCATATTTTCATCTCTTGTCAATGTTAGATTGAAAAATACAATATCAACAATTTGGGCTCTTAATTTGGAAACTTCTATAGCCAAGCATTCATTTCACTCCTTGGCTATTTCAAGTTGTCCCTCCAAGATAATATTCTTGCCCCTTGCCTCTCACAACTCTGACTAGGCTGCAATAATGTTTTCTAGAAGGTCAAAGACATCTGGAAGTAGTTTCTTGATTCCAACTAGTTGATCCAGCAGTCCTTTATGCTATGTTGCATTTATTCTACTACTTATGATTCCTATAGATTTCTGCACATCTTTAAGTATAGTGATGTCTAGTGTAGATGTTGTAGGTGCATTAAGTCTTTGCAATATGATTAGCGACCACTTCTACCGTGGTCTCCTACCCTTGGTGCTGCATCACCAATATAGTTTCCCCTTCACCCTCCTCCAAGCACATTGAGATGGCCACTACATTCCCAGAGATTTTTGGGAGTCGCTATTATTCTACGAGAGATATTGTGACCTCTCTGGTGCTAGAATTTGACCTTGTACATACTTTTGTTCTTTGGGCTAAAAGGATGGATCCACCTCCACCCATAAAAATGATTGTTCAAGCCACCTCATTTAGGTGGCTCATTACTAGTCTATACACGTATGGGTCCCCACCACTCGTACCTACTTATTGTTCTTATTCACTTAAGAGCCATTCTCTATATTCGTGCAACCATTGAGTAGTTGTAGTAATGTCTGGCATAGTTGTTTGAGTGATGGGTGAAGGTGGTGGTCACTACCCCTCTTCTTGAATAGTGGTTGTAGGCATCTTATCCTTCATCATTTCTACCCATTTGGTAGTTGGAATAGTTCTAATTATGTTGCTGATGTAATGAACTATCCCTCCCCTTCAACAAAGTTTCCTAATGAGGCATGGGAAGAGGAGTGCCTTCCTTCTATGTTCATTTTCTTTAAACCACTTCTCCATCTCTAGATAGATCAACTATGAAAGGTTGACTTGAAATCTCCCACTCAGAGTGATGCATGCTTGAGTAGAGAAAGCATTGATTTTTCTTGGCCTCATCATGGGATTAAGGTGAAAGGCTATAATCTTGTAATGAATGCTCTCTACCAGTGTAAGCATGCTAAACTTTTTATGTTCAACACCATAGCACTGTTGAACCCATTCTTACTTTACATTGGGATCTGCCTACATTCGAATCTCCATAAGAGTTGCCCCTATTTCAAGAAACCCAAGCACTGTAGTAATGACCTATGCCAAATAAGACACTGAGATGTCCTTGATTTTCACTGTTGATCTAGGCTGCATGTTATTCCAAAATAGAAACATCTCTCCTATGTACCACTCCCTAATAGAAGTGATGATTTGCCACATGTGAGAGGTCTTTAGTTGGTCCTACACTTCTTTTGGTACTTGCTCCAAGAATGGATCAAAGTTTAACTCCTAAAGTATTGATTTCTAGACCTCTTGCAATTTAATCTAATTCAGGAAATTCCTTGTTAATGTCAGCTCAGGATTTGCTAGTTGTGCTAGTGTATCATCCCAATGGGAGTGTTCTATTGCTGGTGGTGGTTCTAGAATCTATTCGATCGAGTCCACTTCTGCCTCTTCTCTAAGAGGACCCACTGCCTGGGTTTCAAGTAATTCTTCCTAAGGCTATTCTTAGCCCCTTTCCAATCTAGGCCTTTTCTCCCTTGGTTGGGATTATTTTGCTTCCTATGTGTTCTTTCCTTTTGGTGCAATCTATGGTCACAACACATCCATGGATTATTAGATATAATGTGTAACTTTAAAGTTTTGAATACTTTCTCTTATTCATTAGCTATACTTTGGCTAAGGTTGGACCATGGTAAATTTATTATTTTATTAATTATTTATTATAATTGACATCGAAGCTCTTTGAAAAGGATTAACTCTTGTAATTTGATGTTTAATAGTTGATTTCTTAGTTAAACCTTTGTGGGAGTTAGAAAAAGTTGTGAATATTTTTCTATTAAAAATGGTACATTTTTCCCCCACAACAAAGAGCCTACCTCTAGTAGCTATAGGGTTAAAGAACAAAGTGATTTGGATAAACAGGTTAGAAGTTATGGGCTCTTGAACCTTCTCGACTCTAAAAAATTGAAAAACTCCTTTGACGTTTGTGAGAACATGTAAAATTTTTCAAGTGGGGTCATGCATATATATATTATTTTTTTCTTACATCAATGGAGCCCCATATTTTTCCTAGGAAATGGCTCCAATGATGAGTAGTGAAGGATACCCCTACATCCAACCATACGAATCACAAAGTGTTCACACGTGATCTAGTTGAATTTCACAAACTATAGAGTTTCTAGTGCACTAGTCTTCTAGGAAGTGAACCTTGCCCTACGATCATTTTTTCCCTTCTCAATTACAATTGTGATGTATAAAGGTATGGGTAAGTGTAATTGAGATATATGATTTTTATCATTTTTATGTTTTATGTTCTTTGGTACTTAAATGGACAGATGAAGTGTTTTAATGACTAATTTAATTTAACTACATAACTAACCTTTAACTAGTCCTAACATAAGCATTTGGTCCCACTTTTTGTACATGTCTTGAACCCACATATCCACTACTAGGTTACCAATCAGTACGCTACATGGCGCATCAAGCAATAACGCTATTGTGATTACCAAGCGAATACATGTTTATACTCGAAGCAGTCATACTTATGTACTTAATCTATTTACATTAATTGATTAAAGTATAATTTATCTTTATTTAGCTTAATTGATTGAATATTTAATAAAAACAATGAATTCATAAATAAAACATTTAAGCTATCTAGAATGCTATAAGGTTTATCAAGAAGCTCATCTTTATTGTTGTATACACTAGTGTGGTTCAGGTACAATAGTGCTTGAATAAATATTCGTACACTTAATGATTCCTGTTGCAAGAACTTAGAGAAAATATTCTACTTTCAAACACACAAACTACAAGAGCTCTACTACTACTATGACTTTGATTTCCCATAAACATAGCTGGGAGCACATATTTATAGTTTTTTCTATAGTACTATGTTGATGGGGCCCCTTCAATATAACAAAAGCTATGTCAATGGGGCCCCTCGAACATAGCAAAAGCTATGTCGACAAGGCCCCTTCAACGTAGCAAAAGGTACATCGATGGAGCAACACCACGTAAATGAGGCCCCATCGACGCGACACTTTGACACTCATTAGTATGGTAGAGATGTGAATGCTAAGATGGATGTTGAATATTACTAAAAGAAATAAACTTCATAATATGTACATTAGAGAAAGACTTGAAGTGGATTTTATTTTAATTAAGCTACAAGAATGGTAGCTTAAATGGTTTGGACATGTGCAAAGAAGATTAGAGAATGAGCCTCCAATAAAAAGGTTACTACATCATTGTTATAGGAAAGCCACCAAAATAAAGACAAAAAATATTTTGAAAAAAAAATTTTAAGATTATTTGAAGAAAATACAAATAAAGAAATATCTAACTCTTTATATACATGAATGGTGAAAAACAACTCATGTAACCAACCCCATGTTGTTGGAACAAGGTAAGGATGATGATGATGCCTTCATTTGAACTTCAGTTTTTGCTATAAAAATTATATCAGCAAACATTAAAATATTCACAAGAAAATTTTTAACTTTAATAGAATCCAATACAACATAGGTTATCTATTGTTCTAATTCATTAGTGAAGATGCTAAATAAAGTGGGTGAAAGTGGACATCCTTGTTTCAGCCCAATATTGTAGTTTAGAAAAAAAAAAATTTCTATGTGTTATTATACAATATCATAATTTGTATTAAACCATACAACTATTGGATATTGGATATAAGTTCTTCAAGAGTACTAATAAACTTACAGTAAAATGTTCTTTTTAGATTACCAATTTTTGCTAATGACTTTTTCTTGAACTTTTGCAAACTTTTTTAATTTTCTTACATTTACAAGTAGCTGATAAATTTTTTTATTCACTTTGGTTAGATACTTTTAAGATACCATTGAATAATTTATAAGATTCCCACCCATTAGTTCCCCCAACATAAAGTTTTTATCTTGCTATTTATTACATATCCATTTTAACCATAAGCTCATCTCCATTGATCCAAAAATGAAGCTACAATATAGTGGAGGGTTTAATGGCATAGTTTTTTAGCATTGATGGGTCCAACAGGGCATTTCAATGACCATAATTCATTCTTTTGCCAATGAGTTAGAGGCTAGTGAAAAAATCAGAAAACAACCATGGAGTCAAAATCCTTGTAGGTTCAAAACATTCTAGTGATATTGGCAAATGACAATACAACATGTAGCTGCTTATCAAAATAGGATAGCTTGACTCTAGATTTTGAATTTTCTTAGAATTTCTTTACTAAGATAGTTAAAGAATTGCCACAACTTTATGTAATAGGATTTTTCACTAAGTGTATGCCTCCAATTTATGTTCTTAATAATTGGATATAAAAACAATGAGTTTCTAGGAATATTATTGTTTTTAACTAAGGGATTTTCCTTTTCTGGTTTTGGAAAAAAAGGTGATTGAATTATTTTTTCATGGTTGAATATTCCCAAAAGAATAAGAAAAAACGTAATATGGATACAATGGTATGTTTTAGGAAATTACAAGTAACTAAAGTGATGAAAAACACCCTAAAAAAGAAAAAAATCTGATTTCCAAATTTTGATACTATGTTAATTGGAAGCAGTGAAAAAAGTAAAACCTAAGCATCCACTAATAATGTTTCAAAATTAGATAATAATGAATGATAGGTGGTAGCAAGAAATGTTCAATACCATAGGACTTAATGATAGATTAGCTTGATCAGGCATTGTTTTGTTGAATCAATCTAGAAAACAACGTAGATTAATAACTACAAGCTTTGGGCATAAAAACTCCAAGTGCCTTGAGAATGGAAATCTTTCCACCCTGCAACATCATGAAGCTTATTTCATGAAATTTTTGGGGACTCGCAAACATATATAATCTGATATTATATTTATAGAATGCTTGTCGATGTGGTTTTTTCAATAATGTAAGATTCAATGCTTCAATTTTCAAGCTATAATACTATTTTCTTAATGGTATTCATTTGTTTCTAATCATTAAATAGGAAAGGGAAGTGTTTTTATCCTTCTCCATAGCAAGTTGTATAATTATATTTTAGAATTTTTCAAGGATGATAAAGTAAACTATGTTTGGGTTGGCTTGAAGTGGCATAATGTTGATTTTGGTCTTTTATGTATTTATGTTCTTTGCAACTGCAAGGATTGCTAGAAGTTATGGGATTAGCTTCATGCTACTCTTCTAGATGTAGTTTGGCTTGTTGTAGGGGATTTTAATATGAAAAAAAATTAATTTGATAAACATGTTGGTAGAAAGTGGGTTTGAAGGACAATGAATTTGACAAATGGACTCAATACAAAGGTAATTTTCAGCTTTAAGATGTTAACAATAACTTTAAAATCCCATGATTAATGTGTGGTTTGCTTAAAATAATTCTCAAAAAGGCTTAGACTACATCATATCTAGTAGTAGATCATGTTTATCTCTCCAAAATTGAAACTAAAGTTGAAGTTTTGATTATACCCTATTGAATCTTTTTGACCACATCAATTTCAAAGTTTCTTTTTGGAATATCCAAATTGTTCAATATAGAAAGCTTCTAGTTATTATAGATTATCACCAAGTGCTTTCTGATCATAGTCATCCTTCTTGGTAGATTTAATTTCCTACAAATAATCATATCCGTAGATATTTTTCATCTTTAATACAACCCTTCTATGTAGCAATTCTCTATGTGGACCTTTTATGTAAATTTTGAATCATGCTCCTCAACCTAATTGAGATGTTTCTTAGATCAATTTCTGGAATGATTGCCCATCATGTTTAATATTTTTCCAAGCATTGTGGTAAATTAGTGGTCTCTACCATAAGATCTTTGTAAAAAATCCTTAAATCTCAAGTGTTGTTTTTTTATCAAAATTGGATTAATGAAGATCTTGGCTTTCAATATGATAGAGCATTATCATGCTAAAGGTATACATATTTGAGCTTTCTATCTTAGTTTTAAGGAGGAGATCAAGCTTCTCTTGAAATTTTCCACTTCTTCAAAGGTAAGACGTTTCTCCTCTTATTGAAACCATTTCTATTGAAGATAATATTTATACTTCACATATTGATATTCTTAACATTTTTCATAGTAATTATTGTAGAGTTTTTTGTTTTAAATCTCATGGTGTGGATGAAGAATGAAGGTTACTAAGAACCTTAAAAGTAAGTCTAGAAATCCCATTGAATCAAATCCTCTTAGAGTTGTGCCTTCACAAAAAATTCATACACATAAAAATCATAAAAAACAAAGGAAAGCACCTTTATTAATGTATCAATAATTTTTCTATATGCAAGCACCTAGTTCTTCATGAAGGCAACTTTACATTTTTATTACTTCTTTTTCCTTATTCTCCTGAATCTCCTTACCATTGTATCAAATGCATGATGTGAAGAGGCTTTCATAGTGTTTTAGGGATCTAAGATAGAAGGAGAGATAGAAAGAAAGAGCCTAGATAAGATCCATTGTAAGATTTTCCTTATTACACATTTCAACCAATAAAAATAGAGGTATGATTTAATTAATATGAAAAATTAATAATATCATGCTTTCTACAACCATCAATCCCACATGAAACTAGGCATCATTAACTATCCAATGGTTCAAATTGTGTTGAAAAATATGACCATATAAATTAGATATGGGGTTTTGAAGTTTGGTGTGCAAAATAACATAACGTTTAAATTTATTTTCTTCTAATTAAAAATAATATTATGTGGTCTCTAGAGAGGAGATAATACATTAACCCATAAGTTATAGGATCAAATCACAAGAACATTAACTAGCCATAACCTTTGCATATGAACTCCATTTTTTGCAAATGAAGGATTAATTATAAGGTTTTTCAATGTTTCAGATGCAATGGTATTATCATATTTGACCTATAAGATAATTTGAATGTGCTTCCAATAGGTGTTCTTTATTTTGATGAAGATTCAATGCTTTATTCTGCACCAAACATAATGCATTCCCAAACCACATCGCTTATGTTGGTATCCCATTATTCATAACCATGTGACACCTAAAAAAAGCCTATGTTTATCAGTATCTCTTTAAGATTGGTTATGTCATCATAGAAGAGTGAGCAAAGAGAGTTGTGTGACCTTAATAGTATATTAGCAAAAAAGTTCCAACAAAGAAGCCATTGAGACATTCTTTAAAGCTCCTAAGCATTTCAACTAAAATAGTTTTTGTAATGACAATTACATCTCTAAAGATGAGTTTTAAAAGACTATCAAGTATGTTAAAGTTGACAAAGTTCTTGGAATGAATGGGTTGCCTACAAAGTTTTATAAATGATTATGGCATGTTATTAGATATGACACTTATAATATTTATCTTGAAGCCCTTGAGAAAGGCTTTTTAGGGGTTACTCATAACTAGAGTGGTTAAGCTTCTTCCAAAAGGTGGTGCCTTTAGTATCCTAAATAATTGCTACATGGACCACTAAACTTGTGCTAAGTGGTTGCTGATATGGACCTGTAGATGCTAACATGGTGTTGACATCATTTCATTCATTGTTAATGTCATTATGTTGACCAACATTTACTTTTGGTCAAAGGCTAATCAAAACTATGACTGGCTATACCTTTTGCATCTGAACTCCATTTTTTGCAAATGAAGGTTCAATGATAACATTTGTTGATGCTCTAGAAGAAATGGTGCTATTATATTTGACTTATATGATCATATAGAGGTGCTTCCAATAGGTTTTCCTTGTTTTGATGAAGATTCATCGCTTTATTCTACACCAAACAAAAGGCATTCTTAAACCATATCGCTTACTCTAGTATCCCGCATTTTATAAGCATGTGATACCTAACAAAAACCTTCCCCTTGTAGGTTCTAGAGGAGAAAAAGTGTGGAACATGCTTAGCTCCACTAGTACACTGATGAGTTAAATCATTAGATCAATGTTTGTCAATATCTCTTCAATATGGTTTGCACCATCATAGAAGAGTGAACAAAGTGAGTTATGTGACATTAATGGTGGGTTGGCAAAAAAGTTCCAACAAAGAATCAAGTGAGACATGCCTTAAAGCTTTTAAGCATTTCAACTAAGATATTATTTCCAATGATAGTTACATCTCTAAAGATGAGTTTTAAAGGACTCTCAAGTAGCTTAATGATGACATTGGTTGCCTATAGAATTTTATAAAAGATTATGGCATGTGTTTGGAAATGAAACTTATAATTTTATCTTGAAGTCTTTGAGAAAGGCTTTTTAGGGGTTACTCAAAACTAGAGTGGTTAAGATTCTTCCAAAAGTAGGTGGCTTTACTAGCCTAAATAATTGGAGAGTTATCACGTTTTTGAATTTTATTCATAAATTTATTGCTAAAGCTCTTGCAAATAGGTTAAAGAATTTTCTTCCTTATTAGTAAAAAAGTAAATAGATTTCATGAAGAATAGGTTTATTTTGGAAGATGTAATAACTATAGTCCATGAATTGGCTTTAAATACTTCTCTTTAAACTTGATTTTGCTTAGGCTTATCAAGGGTGGAATTTCCTTTTAAAGGTTATGAGACATCATCAATTTAGAGAAGCCTTCAAGAGATGTGAGATTTTATTAGTTGATGTAGCTTCTATTATTTGTATTAATGAGATGTTTTGCCCCTTCTATTCATCCTAGGAGATCACTTCATGGCTTCTTATACTTTCATTCATGCTATTGATGCTATAAGTGTTGTCCTCAAAGCCAACAATATGTTTGGTCATCCTTGTGGCATAAACTTTCCTAATGGAAATATGGTCATTTGTAGTTAGTTTGTTGATGACAATCGTTTTTTCTCAAAGAAACTAAATTTGATTTTTAAGCAACTATTAATTTCATTGAATTATATTGTCATGCCTTCAAATCTATAGTCAACCAAAAGAAAACTGAAGCCATCTATTTCAGCTTTAACAATAGGCCTTCTTGAACTTATAGGTTCAATACTGAATGGCTCTCTTCTATTGATTAATTCATGCATTTGGGAATTCCTTTAGCTCTAATAAATATTCCAATGCAAATGTGGCAAGCAATTCTTGACAAGGTGAAAGCCAAGACTTTGAAGTGGGTGGCTAAACCTCTTTCACCATTTAGACTTACTATTTTCTCTCACATCATCAATCTTGTTTCAATGAATTTTTCTTTGTTATGACTCTAATGTTGTTGATTTTCTAATGATTATGTTATTAAAAATCTTTGATGTTATTTGATCAACCGCAATATCATGTACATGATATCACAACCACCATGCGATATCGCATACATGATATCACATCTTGCCTCATCTTTTATAAATAAGAGGCGGTGTCCTTGGTTCAAAGTTCTTAGGTTTAGACCCTTAGCAAAATCTTGCAATTTTTTCATTCCAAAGTTAGAATTATTTTTGTGTGCCCACAATAGGAGTCATAGAGTGAACGAATCTTTATTCAAGCAATTTGTACCTAAGCACAATTTTGTGTATGGCAATAAACATGAACTTTATGATAAACCTTGTAGCATACAGATTAAGCTAATTAGTAATTAATGGTTGTTTAATGATTTCCTACTTATGTAATATATCCCTCAACCTTCAAACCCCTTAGTTAAATACACTCAGTACGACCGCTTTGAGCATGCGTGTAGCACTTGGTATCCCAGTAATGATTAGCATTTGGTAATCCCAGCAGCGTTGCGCTAGTTTAGGATGTCTACATCAAGTGGGAATGGATACTAGTGTTAGAAACATTTAGAACTTAGTTAATAAATAGTTAATGTAAGTTAGCCACTTAGTTTTCTCTCCCTCTCCTTTATTAGCAGAAGACATAAAAATCCAAAAGCTATAAAAATCATATACCTTAAGCTTACTTAACCATACAACCATGACAATACAAGTAAGTTTGAGAAGACAACAATTGATTAACCTTGAGTGTTCCATTCAGGCACATAAGCACTTGGTCTTTGGAGTTCAACCAGATCATGCATAAAATGCTCGTATTCATATGGTTGAGTGTAGGGGTACCTCTCCACTCATCATTGTTTCCGTTGCCAGGGACTTAGTTGTTTGTGTTTTACGTAGAACATAGAAAATCATTCATATCATTGGAGCATTAGAACAAACCCTTAGGGTTAATCAAGGAAAGACAAGACAATGGTACATTGCACAACAAACGAAAGAAGATGTCTTCTTCTTCACATAAGAGCAAATTACCACTTAGGGCTAACATAAGAGGTAGTCTGCAGCATAATACACATAACCAAGATCCACCAGTTCCTCAACAGTTTCATGTGGTATATACTCATCTTGATGAGTATGTACCCAATTTTACCTTTATTCTCCACCAAGATGAACACCTACATTTGAGAGACTTGGAGGGTAACATAGTGTTGCCTCTAGATCAATTAGTTTCCAACATGCTCTTTCGTGTTGTCTCACGAATAGGCATGCTGCTTTTATATGCAAAGTACATTGCACGTGATCATGACTTAAGAGACTATCATCCCAAAAAAGCAGAATGTCAAAGGGACTTACGACAAGAGAGATACCATACATCCTTGAAGGATAAATGGCCCCATGATGGTCTGCACATTTTGAGAGAAATTAAGGATGGCAAACCTACCTTAAGAGGTTCCCCACGAAACTAGGTTCCTCCTCCTAACATTAGTAAAGAGGTAGTGTATCAAAACCTCCACTCCACTATTCAGAACCCTGGTTCTGATACCCATAAACATGAAGTGTTCAACAAGGGAACACAAATACATGATAAGGGTAGATGTTCTGATCATGATCACAATCAAGGCTGAGACCATTGAAGAGAAGGTAGAAAACACCATCATGACGATGGTTCTCCTTCTTCTTCACCTTCATCATGACCTTCACCCTCTCCTTCAGTGTCCAAATGCAATCATAGGGAAACCAATCATGAGGATAAGGGAAAATAAAATGAAAGTCATCAACGAGAGATTCGAGAGCAAGGACAAGGGCACTCTAAAGAATCAAGGAATAGAAGAAGGGAGAGTAGGGAATCACGTAGACACCATAGATTCTATGAATGAGATGATCATGAAGAACCCCTACTCACAACTAGAACCATGCTAGATATAACGAAGGCTGTAAGAGTTCCAACAAGGCACCAAAAGGATAGTAGGATCAAGCAGTTAGACATGAACAACATCCCACGATTTGAAAGGGGATACAATGCTGATCCTCAAAATCATTTACAAGCATTCCATGATGCATGTGCCTTGCAAAACATAGAAAATGAATGGAAAAAACTAAAGTTGTTTCCAAAGACACTAGTGAAAGAAGTTGATAGTTGGTACCAGTCCTTAGAACCAGAATCCATTAGGAGGTGGAGTACAATGTTAGAATTGTTCAATGATAAGTATCAAACGTACTCTCAAGTGTCTAACCTATGAAAGAAAATCTAAGGATGGAAGAAAGGAAATCATATACCCTTGGATGCTCCCATGGGCTGCTATTACACAATGTTACATCATTTCCTGGCCATGGTTATTCACAGCAGGTTCAACTCTACCATCTCATGGATGGACTTAGGCATGAAACAAGAAGAACCCTTCGGACATATGCCCAAGGAAGGTTATCAAAGATTAGGTCTCATCAAATTCATAGACTGCTAGAGCAATTTGCCAAAGAAGAAGGTGAGCTACAAAAGAGAGAAAGTGTGGAAGAATAAAATCAAGATCCTTCCCTCTGAAAAAAGGGAGTAAGATTTTGTGGGGAGGAATAAGTGTCACCATTCGAAAAGTTGATGAATAGGAAAACTTTGTCTCTCCAAAAGTTAACATCAGAAGTATTGTCAAAGGTAGACCAAATGTGGAACTCCTTAGATAGTAGGTTTGAAACTGTTCATAAAATTGTAGAGGAGTCTAGGGAGGAAGGTAGTGACCGCAACAAAAATAAAAAGAGAGAAGTGGAAAATGCACGTAACAAGGGTAAGGGAAAATTGGCCATCACAAAATAGGTTGTGGATTCAGAAATAGACAATGATAGTGGATGCGAGATATGCCAATATGACCATCCTAAGGAATGTTGGCCAGTGATCTCATATCTGTAAGAGTCTGAGATGTATGCACTCAACCCACAACTAAATAAATGGCAAACACCCCAATGATTACGTTATCCCCAAGGTAACCCAAGGCAATTCCACCAACCTTCAACATATTATCCGAGTGGAACTCCACCACAACCCGTTGAGCAACATCGATAGTGGCAATACCCACAATCATGGGGGATACCACCACCAAGGCAACAATACCCATACAGGCAACCTGACCCATATGGCTACTACATGCAACATCCAATCTCTCCATGTGACTCTGTTAGCCATGTTACATCAAAACATCACTACCAGGCCTATGAGTATTATAGGACTTCTCCTAGGAAAGATAACCCACAAATATACCATCCTTCAACCTCATCCGCAGCTCTCACACCAATAGCTCGATTACCACCTTCTCCAGCAATGCAAGGGGAACTCCCTACTCAACCGTAGCAACGTAGTCCCACAAGGGCTATAAATTCTCAACCCACTATTGGTTCTAACAACTGTATGAAGGAAAGACCTTTCTTCAAAACCAACATTCCAACCAAGCCCTTACAACCACAAGAAATTGAACCTCTGAACGCCTCCTCTTCAAATAAAGATTTAGAGCTCCCTTTGAACTAAATACTGAACTCAATGCATACGGTTATATTAACACATGTTGTTACTAATTGGATCAAGGTTGGCCACATTCCCAAGAAATTCTCTGACCCTGGAAGCCCTCTAATCTATCTCCAAATCACTAGGAATAAGCCATGCAAAGCTCTTCTGGATTCAGGTTCTAGAGTCAACTTAATATCACAAGAAATGTACAAAGCCTGGAACTTGCCTCCATTGAAGAAGAGCAATATTTTCCTAGAGTTGGCCAACTAGTCCATCACTGTCCCCTTGGGACTAGTGGAGCACATTGTCAATGCTATGTGTGGGTGGTCATACCTAGCTGATTTCCTAGTGATACAAGTGAATAACGGTAAAGGGGAATTCCCAATTAAAATGGAAAGGGCATGGCTAAGTACTATAGATGCATGCCTAGGAATCCATGATCTTTCCCTGGAAATATCTAAGGAAAATACTTTTGGAAAAATTGAGAAGAAGAAGGTTCCATGCATTGCATATAGTGATACAGGGTGCAATTGCATGCTAAGATCATGGGTTGTGTAAAGTTTAGCATTACTTGTATGCAACCGGTGTACATAAGACATTAACATACAAAAGTTCCTATATGCAGTAGCTACACGACAAGAAGACACCCAGTAGATGATACTTAATCAAGAGAGCAACTCACTCATGTGCATGGAAGTAACTAAGGGAATAACTTGTGCTTACATTGAAAGCATAGACACAAGAGAGCAAGTCCGCTGCCAACTTCCAAGCCTTAACCTTGAAAACATCAATTGGGGGAAGTTGAAAATTCCTAAAAAATTCCAATAAGAGCTCCTAGAATTAAAAACATTGTCCATCAGTCTGGAATATATGATTCTTGAAAATTGAAAATTGGTAATCATCAATGCAAGACTTGCTTCCAAACAAAAAGAAATACTGTTGAAAGTAATAAACAAGTGGTCAAATGCCTTTTCTACTCCACCTATGGAACAAGTTTTGATCAAGCCTTGGACTAATTAGATCGAGTGCTGAAAAGATGCATAGAAACCAATCTAAGGCTTAACTAGAAAAAAATCCATTTAATGGTCCGAGAAGACATAGTACTTGTGCATAATAATTCACATGAAGAAATAGAGGTAGACCCAGATAAAATTAGGGTCATCCAAGAAATCACCGGTCAACAAAAAACTGTCAAAGATATTCGATCATTCCTTGGACACACTGGCTATTATAGGAGATTCATTGAAAACTTCTCCAAGACTACCAAACCATTGGTAGAGCTAACCAAGAAGGATGTACCTTTTGAGTGGACCATGGAATGTGAATGAGCATTGCAAACCCTAAAAAAAAATCTAGTAGAAACTCCCATTCTACAAGCTCCTGACTGGTCCTGACCATTCCACATCATGATTGACGCATCCAATTATGTCTTAGGAGTCATAGTTACACAGTTAGATGATCAGAAACGCCCTTACTACATCCACTATGCAAGTAGAAGTATCGCCCATGCACAACTTAACTACACAACTACAAAGAAAGAATTAATGGTTGTAGTGTTTGCACTAGATAAGTTTAGGCACTATGTTTTAGGTTACAAAGTGTTCATCCATATGGATCATAGTCTAATCTAGTTCCTCATGAATAAGCCAATGGTTAGTCCTCATATTATACGATGGTTGGTAATCCTACAGGAGTTCAATCTAACAATGGTTGATCGAAAAGGCACCAAGAACGTAGTAGCAAATCATTTATCTTGATTACACTAGGATAGCAAAGAGGATGAATATGTAATGTCTGATCATTTTCCTGATGAAACCCTCTTTTCTGGTGTAGTGAATAACCAACTACCCATAGAAATGAATTGGTATAGTAGCATTCTCATCTATCTCCTTACTCAAAAAACACCACAGGAGCTGTACCCTAGGAAGAAACAACAGTTTCTTCACAAAGCCAAGTACTTCATGGAGATCAATGGACAACTTTACAAAGTGTGTCCTAATGGCCTGGTTCGATGGTGTGTGCCCAAGGTAGACCAACTGATAGTTCTCCAAGATGCTTATGAGGGTGCTTGTGGGGGTCACTATGCAAGGAGAAGAATAGCTATTAAGATCTTACTTGCAGGATATTACTGGCCAACATTATTTTGGGATGCCCATCAATTTTTCCAATCTTGTGAGCATTGTCAACGTGATGGGGGAATGACTGCTAAAATGGAGGTTCTGCAATAATGGATTCAACTGTTAGAAGCCTTTGACATTTTGGGAATAGACTTTATGGGGCCAATTACATCAATGTCCAATGGAAACACTTACATTGTTGTTGTTGTAGACTATTTGACAAAATGGGCTAAAGTAGTTGCTGTCAAAGACTATACATCATCCACAGTTGCACGATTTGGGCAACAAAAAATTGTAAATAGGTTTGGTGTGCCACATGCACTTATTTTGGATAATGGAACACACTTCACAGGTGCAACTTTTCGAAAGCTAATGCAATGGTTAGGGGTTAAACATAAATTGACTACACCTTATCACCCCCAAGCTAATGGACAAGCTGAGGTCACCAACAAGGAGATCACTAAAATATTGACTAGAAAAATTAGCAAGTATAGGCAAGATTGGAGCACTAAACTAAATGATGCTCTTTGGGCATACCACTCCACTTGGAAACTCCCTATAGGCTACTCTCCTTATGAGTTAGTGTACGGAAATATTCCAACACTTCCGATTCAAACCGAGCTCCATACACTATCAACAGCTTGTGACCTCCACCTCGATCTTAATCTACCACAAAAACAAAGGTTGGCAACTTTAAACATGCTAGACGAAAACTGATTAGCTTCCCTGTCATCAAATGAGTTGCAAAAGGCATATAATAAGCAACGTCATAACTTGAAAATTTGGAAGGTTAAGTATCAACCAGGAGATAAGGTTCTCTACTGGAACCCCACACATGTGCCACAATGCACAAAATTTCAAACACTATGGGAAGGACCTTACGTTATTTGTGCAACATTTACTTTTGGGGCCCTGACCATATACAAACCTGAGAGCCCTAATAAAAGATTATTAGTCAATGTGCAATAGACCAAACCCTTCCATGATTTTAGAACGGTCAATGCACACAATACCTCTGAGAGGGGATGACCTCACTCGCTATTTTGGATCTCCACCTTCCAACTCAATCATGGGGGAGATGACCACCTCTACTAACCATTTGAGGCCTTCAATTCCTTTTTAAGTTTTTATTTTTCACATTTTTGTTTTACATATTTCTTTAATTTTTCTTGTTTTTTTTTTTGCATCATCGTTTATACTTTCTCATTTCCTTATGTGAATGTTTGTTTTTGTTTTTGTTTTTGTTTTATTTTTGTTTTTATTCTTTTTTTTTGTTAGATTCTTCACCTAATAAGTGCTCATGATGGTGGTATGAACTGTATTCTATTGATTGCTAATGTTTGATTTTTACCTTTGAGTTATCATGTTGATACTAAGGTATGGTTCTTTTGATATAAGAGGCAATGAATCCACATCGTCCACACATCCAAAAATTTCTATGGTCTCTCTTGGCTTGGAACTGTATAGTCTCCTTCTTTAATAATAAAACTATTAATGAATTTTTGATTGGGCATTTCTCAAACTAAGGAAGGACTAAAGGACTAAAAAGGATGTGACTTAAAAGGGATTTGATGCATTTTTGCTAGCTATACTCTTGGGTGCTTGGATGTTTTCTTCTAGAGTCTTTTTACCATTCTGACATTGCTCCATTAATAGGAAGCTGAGCTAATAAAAATAAAAATACATCTTTGCATGGTGTGGTTGTCATGCAAGAAAAAATAGTGAGAATTCAAAGCACACCCCTTAGAAAAAATAATCATCAGAGCTACAAGCACTAGTTATGGAACTAAACAAACCTATTCCCTTTAACTAAGGCCCTTTCTCGCTTTTTACTTCTCCCTCTCTCGTGTCCTCGGAATGGTGTTGACTCTTTAGTGGAAGCATTCTTTTACTTCAAGTGGTCAATTGGCCAAGTGTATTAATGCGAAGTCACTAGATGTGGATTGTTTGAGGCTGGATTTGGAATGAGATCTACTCAGTCACATTAACCATAAACACATAAGGGGCTGTACACCACCTTGTTCTTGGAACTCCAAGCCATTCTTTTCTCCCCATCCTTCTTTCTCCATTTCCCACTTCATTGTCAATTATATCAGTAGTCTATATCTTGGTTGATGTATTTTTTTCTCTTTGGTAAATTCTTGTGGTTAAGTATTTAACTCTTTCTTCCAAATGACATTCCTAGATCCTATGGACTCTTTAAATGCTGGTTCAGGGCATTGAGGACATGAGCCTACTTTGGGGAGGACCCACTAGCATTCCTATTTGGTGCATCAGTTAACTTCTTTCCCTTAAACATTCCCAAAATCTACATTTTTGTTGTTTCATTCCCATCTCTGACATCCATTTTATTGATATTGTCGTTGTTCCTTTTTCTCCATCTTTCTTATTCTTTATTTTTTTCCATTCTATTGCTTCTAACCCCTACACCTTGGGTAGTCACTAGTGTTATCTCTCTAGAATCCATATTGGCCATATCGCAACTCAACCAATCGACCATACACCGAGGCAAGGTATCAACTGTATTGTGATTTACTTATCTTTTCTCATACATGATTGTGTTGTGTGTGTAGATGGAAATCATATAGCAATGAACTGTATCTAGAGGAAACACTCAGGATGGATTGGTACTGGAACGGTTGTGCAAGGAACAAGATTGATGGCGTGGTTATAGATGGACAATGAAAGGCATAATCTTGGCATTGATAGAAACATGTCTTCTTCTTTTCTCTCTCTTTCTCCTCTCTCAGCTACCAAATAAGGCTAGATGTCAATCTTGTATAGTGTTCACTCTTGTAGTCATGAACACTAATGTTGCCATGTATTATAATGTTGATCCATTCACATGTCATCCAATTTACCATTAGTTGTCATTCAAGTCAATAATTCCATACCTTTCTAATAATTTTTAAGAAACTCGATCACGAGTTTTAATTCAGTCATGGGGATATGATGAAATACGATATCGCATATGTGATATCACATCGCATTCGCGATATCACAGCCACCATGTGATATCGCATACACGATATCACATCCTACCTCATCTTCTATAAATAAGAGGTGGTGCCCTTGGTTCAAAGTACTTAGATTTAGACCCTTAGCCAACTCTTGCAATTTTTTCATTCTAGAGTTAAAATTATTTTTGTCTGCCTATAGTAGGAGTCATAGAGTGAACGGATCTTTATTCAAGCAATTTGTACCTAAGCACAATTTTGTGTATGGCAATAAAGATTAGACGCGATATGCACAAGCCACAATATCTCATCCCATGTGATATCGAGTACATGATATCGCGTCGTCCCCTACGATGTCGCGTATGTGATATTGCGGTCCGCCACCAAATCTATAAATAAGAGGAAGCACTCCCCTTATTTCCCATCCTAGGCTTAAAGTAGGGAAGCTCTGGCAGATTGATCACTCCAGAGATAGAATATTTTCCATGTGCCCGCTGTAGGAGTCCCCAAGTGAATGGATCTTTACTCGAGCAGCTTTGTACCTGAATGCAAGTTGTGTATGACAATAAAGACGAGCTTTGTGGATAAACCTTGTAGTGCATGGAATAGGATTTTATTACTTGTTATTTCTTACATGTCATTTATTACCTGTTATTTATTACCTGCATTAGCGCGACATGAGTACGACTTGATTATGAGCCTTGATGAATGTGTACGGCTAATCAAGGAATCGGCTCCTCATCACGATTAGATTCTCTCAGCCTTTCCTCCTAGTTAAGTGCCTCAGTACGACCACTTCGAGCATGTACATTACGCGTGGTGATCCCAATAACGATTAGCATTTGCTAGCCGCAGTTGCATAGTTCAGGGTGTGTATAGTAAGTGGGAACGAATGCTGATGCTAGTTAATTTAGACTTAGTCATTAGCTAGAATTAGTTAGCTCCTCAACCCTTCACCACGATAGCATAGGAGAAAAACATTAAAAGATATAAAAATCATATACCTTGAACTTACTTAACCATACACTGTGACAAACGCAAGTAAGTTTGGGAAGACAACGAATGATTAACCCCAAGTGTTCCATGGGGCATGTAGGCATTTAGTCTACGGAGTTCGGCCGGATCACGCGTGCTACATTCATTTCGTATGGTTGAGTGTAGGGGTACCTCGCCAATCATCAACAATGAAAGGCGTAATCTTGGCATCGAAAGCAACATGTCTTCTTCTTTTCTCTCTCTTTCTCCTTTCTCAGCTACCAAATAAGGCTAGATGTCAATCGTGTATAGTTTTCACTCTTGTAGTCATGAACACTAATGTTGCCATGTATTATAATGTTAATCCATTCACATGTCATCCAATTTACCATTACTTATCATTCAAGTCAATAATCCCATACCTTCCCAATATTTTTTAAGGAACTCGATGACGAGTTTTCATTCAGTCATGGGGGTATGATGAGCTACGATATCGTGTACGTGATATCACATCGCATTCGCCATATCACAGCCACCACGTGATATCGCATACGCGATATCGCATCCTGCCTCATCTTCTATAAATATGAGGCGGTGCCCTTGGTTCAAAATTCTTAGATTTAGACCCTTAGCCAACTCTTGCAATTTTGTCATTCCAAAGTTAGAATTATTTTTGTGTGCCCATAGTAGGAGTCATAGAGTGAACAGATCTTTATTCAAGCAATTTGTACCTGAGCACAATTTTGTGTATGGCAATAAAGATGAACTTTATGATAAACCTTGCAGCATACAAATTAAGCTAATTAGTAATTAATGGTTGTTTAATGCTTTCCTAATTAAGTAATATCTCCCTCAACCTTCAACCCCCTTAGTTAAATACACTTAGTACGACCTCTTTGAGCATGCATGTAGTACTTGGTAACCCAGTAATGATTAGCGTTTGGTAATCCTAGTAGCTTTGCACTGGTTCAGGATGTATACATTAGGAGGGAACGGATACTGGTGTTAGGAACATTTAGAACTTAGTTAATGAATAGTTAATGTAAGTTAGCCACTTAGTTTTCTCTCCCTCTCCTTTATTAGCAGAAGACATAAAAATACAAAAGCTATAAGAATCATATATCACAAGCTTACTTAACCATACAACCGTGACAATATAGGTAAGTTTGAGAAGACAACGATTGATTAACCCTGAGTGTTTCATTAAGGTGCATAAGCACTTGATCCTTGGAGTTTGACGGGATCGTGTGTGAAACGCTCGTATTCATATGGTTGAGTGTAGGGGTACCTCGCCACTCATCATTATTTATTAGGAAAAGCTTATGACTGCAAAGCTTGTGTAGCTTGTAACACTTGTCAACAACTTAAAAAATGTGGTGGCTTAGGAATTCTTTCTTTAGAAGTTCAAGGCCATCTTCTAATAGTATAATGGATTATCAGATCTTTAGAGGGTATTGAACCTTGGAAAATCTTATTTAGATATCATTTTGCTAATTGGAAATTGGTTGTTCTTAAGGTAGGCAACTAATGCCCTAGAGTAGCGTGATTTTCACTAATGCTAAAATTCAAATAAAATGTTCTTATGTTGTGCAATAAATTTGGAATGCTACCATAAGGTCCAAGGATATCTTCCCTGGAATGTCTAGTGAAATTAGTCTTGAAAACCTAGTCATTCTCCTTGTTGATCTCTAACTTTTAGTAATATTGACAATAAAACATTGGTTTTTTGTTTTTCTAATAGATTTAATAGATTAGTTAAAAAAATTTTACTTCATTTTTGTGAAATTTTTTATGCAACAATGGAAATCATTATATTAGATGGTTAGTTCTCAAAACCAAATGAAAGATTCAAAGCTGAGATTTGCCTATAATCAGACATATTAAAAATGTTGTGACACAATATAGATGGAAAAGTAATTCCAAAAATGTGTGGGAAGATTGACAAGAACCTAATGGCACTACATGGACTAAGTTTTTCCTTCACAAGGATCGATTGTGATTGAGTAGTCCAATCCCTGAAATAGCTTGAAGATGTGTTGTAGAAGATGAATAATAAAAAATTCTCTATATGTGTCATGATGATCTTGCAGGACACTTTGATAGCCATAGAAAAACATTAAAAAATATTACAAAGTGTGTTTTATTAGCCAAAATTTTTTAAAGATGATCAAACTTATGTTTAAGCATGTGATAATTGTCAATGTATAGGGGAAATGTTCAAAAGGCAAGAAATGCCACTTAACCCCATATTAATAACAAAACCTTTTAATGTATGGAGCATAGACTTTTTAGAACCATTTCTACCTTCAAATGAATGCTAATATATCTTAGTTTGTATAGACTATGTAATTAAGTGGGTAGAGGACAAGGCCACATGAACAAATGATGTTAAGGTAGTTAACTTTCTAAGAAAATATATGCTCATAAGTGATGAAGAAACCTAATTTGTAAAGAAGGTCATGGAAAAATTCCTTGGGAGTAGTGGAATCTAAAATAAAATAGCAATTGCCTACCATTCTAGAAGACTAACCAATCAACTTCTCTTTAATGAGGAATTAAATCAGGCTTTAAGGATGGCCCATATACATGAACTTGATGAAGTGCGTTTGCATGCAATAAATATACAATAAATAATTAAGAAACAAATAAAGCTCATGCATGATAAACTTATATTAAATAAGAAATTTTCAGGAGGAGACAAAGTCCTACTCTATAACATAACGTTATGTAAGATTCCGAGTAAACTTACAACAAAGGTCCCATAAACGGAAAGGTCCCTGCCAGGGTGTGAGTGCCTTTCGGGGCTGTTCAAAAGGAAATTATCTATATTGAATATATTGTTACTAATTATCTACCTTCAAAATCATTTAGAGACTTACTAAATAATAGGAAGGGGTGGGGGGCGTCGGACCCGAAATCTTTTGGAAACTTACGAAATAATATGATTAAGTTATGTGGAAACCCTAACATATCAATACGTTGCATGCATTAAATCAATGCCGTCAAAAATTCAGCTGCAGAATTTCCTTACGAACAGAGTTCTCCAGAGCCTGGAATGTGGTGGAAACCATCGCAGTTCCGCAGCTACCACGCCTTCAGTCGATGCGGTAATTTGCTTGATTATGGGACATTTGGCTCAGTGGCCATCACCGAATATACAAGAAATGTCTCGTCAGCTAATTTTTCTCCTAGTTTTAGGGGTGGGAGATTGCTTCCCACTGTATATAATATTTTTGTCTGGCTTTGATTTTTTGGACGCAGAAGGGAACGGTGGCCATTATCTGGGATTCAGAGTGCAACATGGGCTGTTGCTCCTGGTTCACGCTACTCAAGAGGGCCTTTAAAGTGTTCCCTTTTAAGAACCCTCACCACAAGGTACGAATTTCTGCGTTTTGTTTTCGTTTTAAATTGAAGCCTTGTGTGTTTTCGTCTCGTCTCTGCATAGTCATGGGATATTGGCGTGCTGCAGAAAAAAGCTGCGCCAAGGAGAAGCCGCAAAAGAAAGCCATTGCAGCAATTACAGTAGTGCCGAGGTCGGGGCAGGTGGCTGCAGAAGATGTTGCAGAAATTGGCATCCAGACAGCCGTCCAAGTTAGGATTGGAGACGACGGTCATGGCCATGAGCATGGGCATGGGCAGAGCACGGTGGCCACAGATTATTGTGGTCCGTGTTTGCCCAACTACATGGCCGCCACCGAATCCTCCCAGTCAAAGGCCAGGCCACCGTATATAATATGTTTCTGTAGCTTTGATTTTTTGATTTTTTGGACGCAGGAGGGAACGGTGGCCATTATCTGAGAGTCAGAGTGCAACATCGACTGTTGCTCCTGGTTCACCCTGCTCAAGAGGGCCTTTAAAGGGTCCCCTTCTAAGAACCCTCACGATAAGGTACGAATTTCTGCGTTTTGTTTTTGTTTTAAATTCAAGCCTTGTGTGTTTCCGTCTCGTCTCTGCAGAGTAGTCATGGGATATTGGCGTGTTGCAGAAAAAAGCTGCGACCAAGGAGAAGCTGCAAAAGCAAGCCATTTCAGCAATTACAGTGGTGCCGGGGTCGGTGCAGGTGGCTGCAGAAGATGTTGCAAAAATTGGAATCCAGACAGCCGTTCAAGTTCGAGTTGGAGACGGCGGCCATGGCCATGGATTATTGTCATTGGTGTTTGCCCAATTACATGGCCACCACGGAATCTTCCAAGGCAAAGGTCAGGCTAAAGGCCAAGGCCAGGTTTCAGGGTGCTGTAAGACAGCGTCAAAATGGTTCAAAGAAATGATGGTAACCATGAAATTAGTTTTTCTGTTTTCTTTTACAATTTTCAATGCAAGCCTCAATATGAAGTACATTAAACATCAAATTAAATTTATGATTTGCATCAGGCCTCGTAAACCCTTTTTCCTTCTGCATAGTGCCTCTGTGTTCCCGAGTAATGACTGGTGTTCATAGACGCCCACATGCATTTCTTCAAATGCCGTCGTGCTATTGGGTACCAAAGAGCCTCAAAGATTGTCAGCTTCTTATAGCTTAAATTTACGATCATCATATTGTAGAACATGTTTACAATAACTGTTTGAAATAATTATCATCTTTACAATGACGATATCTGGTTTGATTGGGTATCATAGGAAAAACACTCGTGAAAATCTATGTATTACAAACTCAACCTGGCAGAAGAACTCTTCGTAGTAAAGTGATAAGTATTTCCGCGGACCACCCGGGTTTGAACCATGACAACGGCAATTTTAATGTTTTTGAAACCAAGTTCAATGCCAGCTTCTGGCTTACTGAAGCCTTTGTTCAGTACCAGAAAATGAAAATGAAAGTTAAATTAGGATGGGGAAAATTGCAAGGACGTTTTAAAAACCGGATCGCCAAAATGAGAAGCAATCAGGATTAAAAAACAGGTTTAAATTTAGAAAATTACTAAAGAAAAAAGATAGTTGTTGGAGTTAGACAGAGTGTTTCCTTTTCTTTTTCATAATGATGAGAAATCTAATTATACCAAATTTAACCATCTATATATATATATGAACAAAATGGTTAACTTTTAGTTAGCTGGTGCAGGTACTCTCATGCCTTGGCCTTGAAACACGTTTCCATTTGTATGTCTAAAATCGAAGGAAAAGAAAGAATTGGCAGTGAAGAAAAGATGAGGTCCAGTTTATAGCAGGGCAATGTCAATACCTCCTCAGTTTTGGTGGTCTCTTCGAAAATATAATAAATGCCCTTCACGCCCTGAAGTATCGTGCCACAGCTTAAGCCATGAAATTTTAATTCATCAAAATATTTGAAATTTTTAACTTTAATTAAACAAGAACATGAAGAACACGGTTTTATGAGAACAAGGTGCAATCTCCTTTGAGTTTTCAAAAGCTTTTTTGCTACAACCACATCAGCCCGAGCTTACACCGTAACATCGATTCCATGACTGGGGCTGCGTCGTCTCTGACAGAGGCCGTGGCACTTTTGTTTTCGTTTTCGGCGGAGGCTGCGACATAGGAAAACATTGTTGGGGAGATTGTTGGCAATGTTGGTGCTACTGCCGCCACAGCGGATCTTGCACAAGAAGATGAAATGTATCGGCCAAGCATTCCTGCAAATGACGCCATGGGCGCTACCGCTTTACGTTTCGTTCACTCACTTCAGCTGCTGCTACTCTAGGACGTATCCCTGTTTTCTCTTTAGCTTCCCTGACACGCAGGTTGGTGTGTGTGTTTTGCTTTGGCTCTACTGAGTTTAAACCTCGGCTAAACCTCCGTGCTAGTCTGGGAGTTCTGGCAAGGGTTCCAGGATTACCAATTCACGACGCGCACACAGATATCATCTATTTTATTACTATTCCAGTTGCCCGAAGTTATTTTAAGAAGCCGTTGCAACTCGGAAATAATCTAATTAGAGTTTTATAATTTAACATTCTTTATCAGAATTAAACTCATTTTTTTAAAAAACTTGTTATTTAAGAAAAGGGAATTTATGAGACACTTGTCAATTATGGTAGTTATAATTAACTACCATGGTGGTTGTAACTACCTGTCAACTATAACATTTTACTCTATGGTAGTTATAGCTAACCGTCATAATGTTTGCAACCCAGCTTAATCATTCATGATGATTGTAATTAGCCTCAAGTCACTATAAAAAGGGCTTCAAAGATAGATTTGAGAAGGAGAAGTGGTGGGAGATCAAGAAGAAAGATATTGAAGATTATAAGATGGCTTGCTAATTTATCAATTTAGCTTTGTTTTAATCCTATGAGTTCTTTCCTTTCCATTTTGTCTTAGTTGCTTAGTTAATTGCTCTTATAACTCTATTTTTTCTGCAATTCTAGACTTATATTTTGATTGCCATATAAAAGCTTATGTTTTCTTTGAAAAGCCTCATGAGCAATTTAATAGTGATGTCTTTATGAAATTGCCTGTTTGAGTGTAGAGGATCTAGAAAATCTTTAATACTTTGAATTACTTGAAATAGCTTCATTTTTTTAAAGTTTATTGCCTTGGAATTTCAATCTTGAGATTGTCAAATTTTTTTCTGATATCTCTATTGTTTGCAATTCTTGACAACTATTAACTAGTTGATGAGTGACGAGGTACCCCTACACCCAACCATACGAATCACTAAGGCATTACGCATGATCTGGTCAAATTCTGTGGACCTATAGTTATCTAATGCACTAGCTCGTCTAG
The DNA here is from genome assembly GCA_015680685.1 of Gnetum montanum. Classification (NCBI taxonomy): domain Eukaryota; kingdom Viridiplantae; phylum Streptophyta; class Gnetopsida; order Gnetales; family Gnetaceae; genus Gnetum; species Gnetum montanum. Next base: position 234,722 of record MNCI01024813.1, read on the forward strand.
GAAGTGAAATGGGCATTGAGAACGTTTATTATCTTACAAACTACACTTGTGAAGTTCAAGGGTATGGTTTAAGTGTAATTGAGGTATATGATCTTTATCATTTTGTGTTTTATAGATGTAATCGCCTACAACAAGAGTAAAAGGTAAAGTAATTAAAGATCTAATTTATCTACTACCTAGCTAGCCTAACACAAGTAACCACCCCACTTTCCTAGACACATCTTGAACACATATAGCATTGTTGGGCTACCAAATGTTAAGTGTTGCTAGGGTACCAAGTACTATATGAATGCTCAAAGTAGTTGTGCTCATGTTTATTATGCTAGAAATAAATTGCTTAATTCAAATGCATTAAAATAAAGAGCATGAAAGTAAAATGCAATAAAGAAAATATTAAGCTATTCTTAGTGTTGCAAAGATTATCAAAAGAGTTCATTTGATTCCCATTACACTGCTGCGCTCAGGTACATCAATGCTCAAACAAGGAACCGTACATACTTGGACTCCTTCTGCGGGCACTTAGAAAATATTCCAACTATAGGGAGAAGAAAGGGCAAAAACTTCACTACTGTGACTAAGAATGACCAAAAACTGATTATCAAAAATAGAGCCCAATGCGGTATTTATAAACTTAAGGAATATGCCCTGACGTCGCAGCCAACACAAAGATTTGTTCATCATACCCCCATGATTGAATGAAAACTTGTCCTTAAGTGAAGAATAGGAGCAACAAGTTCTTTACAACATAATATATTAGGTAGGTATGGGATTATTAACTAACATTACAACTTGACTTAGATAAAACAAACAAACTCTAAGTGTCCAAGTGTATTGATAAGTGGTGAGGTACCCGTACACTCAACCATACAAATATGAGCGCTTCACGCATGATCTGGTCGAACTCCGTAGATAGACTAGTTGTGGTATCTAGACAGTTACTCATAGATCACAGTTCATTGTCTTCCCCCCCTAGACTAGTATTAGCTTTGTCACGTATGTTTTAGTCCAGAGTGAGGTGTATGATGTGTTCCTACACTAATGCTACTCCTAGGTATGATGGAAAATAATATCAAATAAGCTAGGAGAGAGAGGGTGAAAGAGAATCTAAACTAGCCTAACTACGATGAGCATCTATTCCTTAATCATCCATACACATCTTAGACCTCATGCATGACTACCACTAAGATTACCAAGCACATGGCCTAGGTACGCTACTCGGTTACCAAGTAGTCACACTTAAATGCTCGTGATTAAGTCATACTCATTCCACGTTACTAGGAGATAAGGGTAGAGAGATATTAACTAGGAAAGAAATAAATAACAATAACAATTAAATAATTAAGCTAAGTGGATGTTGCAATGATAAAGTAATCTCGATATTTATTGCCAATCATGTGCATGTCCAAGTACATCACACTCGAATAAGGATGTCATACAATTACAATCATCACACTGCGGGCATGGACTAGGAGAAAGGGTTAAGAGAAAAAACTGACAAAAAGTTCATACCTTAACACTAAAACTTAAAATACTTAAAAAATTAAAACTCCTTTACCAAATCTTCCTGCCTCTTATTTATAGATGAGGAGATAGGTTGTGATATCACATACGTGATATTGGGTCTAGGATGTGATATTGCGTACATGATATCATGGGTGTGATATCATGGCCAACAATTCATGACTCATCATACCCCCATGACTGAATGAAAACTCGTCCTTGAGTTAAAGTGATAGCAAGCTCCATTAATTATACAGTGGATAGGCATGAGATTATTGATTGACTAGAATGGATTAATGTTGTAGTGTGGAATTAAAACAAAATTGAGACACAACATGAAGAATACAAAAGAAAATCCTATAACTACAAAATTGGGTGGAACTCATGTAGTTCATAGTGGTGGTGGCTCCTCCATGGGTGCCTTTCCCTTGTCTTGTGCTCCAGTTCTTGACATTTTATGGCATTGAAGTATGGCCTAGAGTTTCTCCTCTTGTAAGGCCTTGAGTGCCTTAGCGTGTGTGTAAGTTTGTGCTTGTGCCATAGAAGTATCCCAGTCAGCCTTCTCTTTTTCTTCCACCACCCTTTTATTCTCTGTCAACAGTTTATTGAGTTTCTTGGTTCTGAAAGTGTTTAGTTGGTTCTAAGAAACCTTTGACCCTGTATTCGTAAGGTTTAATACTTCCAAAATGGCTTGAACAGAGAAATCAATAGTCACACCACAAATGTTAACCGTGGTGCCTTCTTCTTTATTGTGCCAAAACTGGTAAATTTCCCCTAAGTACCAGGCACCACTTTCAGAGAGGGAAGGCCACAATGGTGACCCTTTAAGGTGATCCCTAACGGTCTCTAGAGAAAATTCTGCAAAAGGTCCAAATTTTAATTCCACAATCACTGCAGTTATTATGGACCTTTCATGGATGGCCTAAGCACAATCCTTGGGCAACGTGAGATGTTGTCCCTGTTTAGACACTACAACAACTCCCCCTTTTTCTTACCTTGATTGTACAATGACAACATCTTCTTGAAGGATATTAAATGATTATTCCTCTTGCTCTACATGTTGTTCATTAGGAACTTGTCCTTCACCTCTCCTAGGTTGCTTGATCCCACCTTGAGCAGGACCTTCCTGTTGTTTTCATTTCGAGGACATCTACAATCACATGGGACCAATCGTTAGTAAGGTTGTTACCAAAGTTAGGTTATACCTTACTACTTACCTTAATGAATTTTCTTTATCTCCATGTGATGTTAATTATTAGGAGAAAATGTTCCCAAAAGATTATAATATTTAATCTTCTTGGCTTAGCTAGTTTCCAAATCTAGTTTCCTAGTATGACCAAGGAGATGAAATTGTTTTTGGTGCATTTATCCCTAATTTTATAAGTAATTACCCTTAATAATGTCCTTCAGGAGATGATGAATTTCAAAAAAATTATGCACTATTCAGTGTGTGCCCCTCCCCCACGACTAAGCTAAACACTCTAGGTTCAAGTAGGTTCAAACGGAATGAAAATCAGAGTATTAGCGGGTGAGTTATGGATATGAAAGCAAGGGATGCATAATCGTGATTCATAGAGAGAAATTTGGAAAACTTCCCCTACGTGAACAATTGCAAATGATGTTAATTAGTGTAGAGGCTCATGTACGTATATATATATTGGACGTGATAGTGGACACAATATCACGTCCGCGCTATCGTGGCCTATCGATATTAGGGCACTTTACAGAATGTACCAATTTTTAATATTTTTTAAAAATTAAATGATGTAAATTAAGGACATCTGAACAAGTGTTAAAGGATGCCAAGGTAATTCAACTAGTTTTGAAGGCACGAAAATTATGATGGTGTGGAATTTATCAATAAGAACCTTGGATTGTAAGCGGGAGAAAAAGGCTATGTGATGGGTCATAGGAATGTTTGAATCAAAGGGATAGTAATAAGGGAAAGAATATCATTTGACAATAAGCTAAGGGTAATAGATGATGTGTGGAAGATGTGTTATGAGTGCAAATTACAAAAATTACGCAAGTGGATCCTCCCCAAAGCAAGTTCCAACCTCTAATGCCCTTGTGTAACGACACCTCAAAATGTCCATAGGCACTAGAAGGGTTAAATGTAATCCACACTAGTTCCACAAAACACACACATGTAAGTATCACCAGAATGAGGTAAGAATTCTATGCAACACAAGACATGAGCTACAATTACATGAACAGTGAGATGAGATGGACTATAGAAGGGATTGTAGAGATTGGGACATGAGGTAACTGATCCAGGGCACAATGAATCCTTCATGTAAAGCATGATTAATGTGTTATTAACCCATCATTTCAAGTTCAGGACCAAGTCCATTCCTTTGATCAGTGACACCACATTGTTTCATCCCATGATGAGTGACTATGAGAGTACCATAACAACAAGGTGTATGATCACTTGGCATTTTGTTCAAGGGAGGACTAATTTTTACTTTGTGGCACTTTCTTTGTTTTTTTTTTCTTTTTTTTTGAATGCTGAATCTAGAGAAGCTACCAACCCTTAGGCATGGGTGCATGTCTTTTTAATGAGACCCCCTATTACAACATTATATTTTTTAATGCCTTGTGATTACTCTTACTCCTATTTTGCGTTAGATCTACAAGGATCATAGTACAACCACGTTGTATGATAACTCTCATAAATTTCACCAAAGAGAAGCTGCAAATTCCCTTGATGTCACATCCTAATCATTCCCTCTTGATCCATCCTTCTTCATTCTAGGTACAATGAACACAAAATTAATTTTTAAGTTTTAAGAATGTTAAGAATATCACTATACCCTCGAACAAAACCTCTTATTTGTAGAATGGATGAGTGGGTGTAATGGGCTCACTATTCAAATAATTGATCACTCAAGACTCAATAACATAGAACATACCTCAACGAATGAGCCACATGAGTGTTTTATTTGTAGATGAGATTACTTATAAAAAGATAAAAAAACAAAAAGATAAAAAGGTAACAAAAAAGAAATTGAAAAACTAGAAAATAAAAAATTTGTAAAATTAAAGAAAATGAAAAATATTTATTAATCTTGCATGTTATTAGAATGGGGGATATCGACAATAATTAAATGGTTGAGCATGGAGAGGATTAATAAATGAAAGATGAGGATCCTTGCATGTTGGAAATATCGAAACTTGGTCATACTTACGCCATTTGGGTTCACACACTTGATTATAGTAAGCATAATTGGCAAATTTATAAGATGTGGTTCCCAAGTTAAGAGTTGACCCACTATGATACTTGAGACTATAAGATGGCATGCAAGGATCGGGATGTCATCCTACATGGCTATATTCATTGGGCCATATGGTTGTTGGAGTGTTAATTTGTGGCCTTGATGAAGTGACATGAGGCATTGGGTTCGAAGAGAAGGATGCACCACAGTGTTGGACTCATGCTAAGTTGGAGAATGTAGTGGCCTTGAAACTGTGTTGCCCCTTCCTATGGTCATGTCTAAAGAAGGGACACCTAGGAGATCTCTCACTACTATTGGCAATAGTAGCACAAGTAACATTTGTGGGTGGTTGCTATGGTGCAGACATTTTAGGAACAATTGGTGGAAATGTAGAAGGAGGGAAAGGATGAGAATGTTAAAATTTAGGAGAAGTGTAATGTACAAAAGGTAGTGGTTGAGTTGAGGACATGGGCTGATAGTACCTATGAAGAATAATAATGTGGCGAGATAAAGTCTGTTGACCCAGTTGGGGAAACACGATGTTGAACTAGATAAGCATTTGAATTTGGATGATACGAAGGATGTCCCTAGTTTAGGGATGGCTTCCCCCACAACTAGGATTGTTGCCACTATGATCAAACATAGTATCTTTGTACGAACATTGGGTGTAACATGCTTCCCCAATGCTCATATAAATGTAACAAGATTGGGCATTAGCCCTTGCGGTGATCATATAGGCAAATGTTGCATTCATACGTATGATTGGTAGTTGAGCTCTTATTTTCCTCATCCCTTCTTTATGATTGTCTAATTATATTTTGTGCTACTTCTCAAGTTGTGAAAACTCTATCTTCAATAATATTGATATATTCCCCACACTTTTTATGCATCCATTCCAGCATCTTATTGATCTTTGCCTCAATTTCCTCTAATAATTTTTGTATCGGAAAAGATGGTTCTTCCTCCTTGAGATAGGTTGATTTTTCCTTTTTGTGATTATGGACCTCTATTAAGTTGAGATTTTGGTCCCATCGATGTTTTTCAACACTCTCCCATCTAGCCATTTCTCCTTCTTCTTTTGCTACCCACTTAATAAGCTCTTGGAATTGATGGGTTTGTAGTTCATATAGTTGACCTTGGGCATACATCCCTAGGGTCTCTCTTGTTTCATCACGAAGCCCATCAATGATATGGTACATTAGCCTTTCCTCAAAGAACTCATGGGCTGGACAGTTTTTTAACAGTGCATAATATCTTTCTAAGGCCATGTCCAAGGGTTCATGTTGTACTTGTTTCCACTCTTGGATTTGTTTCCTCAAGGATGACACTCTTGCATAGGTTTGATATCTTTCGTTAAAGAGTTCTACCATTATTGTACAACATTGAATTGAATTTGGTTTTCACGATCTATACCATATTTTTTCTTGGCCAATGAGTGTCATAGGAAAGAGCTTGAGTTTTTGCCAACTATTATCAATGTTTTTCCATGGATAGGCATCGTAGAAGGCTTGTAAATGTTGTTGCAAATCTATGTCATAGCATCCTGAGAAATTGGGAAAGTTGTTTAAATCGAGCTTGGGTAGGTGGCTATCTTTACGATGTGGGAGATTCAAATAGCCTCTTGTATTTGCATTAGGCTTGTAGTGGCCAGTAGGAGTTCATTTTCATTGAGCAAGTTATGCTTTCGTGCGTTGGAACAATGCTACCTTCATTTATGTTTATAAGAAATCCCAACCTCAGATTGCATACTCCAATCTTCATTGTCATATAATTTGTTGGTTCTCCAATGAATTACCTCACTAGATGTGGCATTATCATAGCCTTATAGAAGAGGCATGGCTGTGCAATTGTGTATGAATATGTATGTGGATTTTTGTAATTATTTCTTCCTAAAAGATATATTGTTCATTCCTATATAGCGACCTTGTACAATATGACTAATCTAGATAACTAGCACCATCCTCGACAATGGCACCAATGATGAGTGGTGATATACCCCTACACTCAACCATATGAATACGAGTATCTCCACAGATGGACTAGTTGTGGTATCTAGATAGTTACTCGTAGATTGTAGTTCGTTGTCTTCCCACCTGGACCAGTGTTAGCTTTGTCACATATGGTTTAGTCTAGAGTGAGGTGTATGATGTGTTCCTACACTAATGCTACTCTTAGGTATGATGGGAAATAATATCAACTAAGCTTGGAAAGAGAGAGTGAGAGAGAATCTAAACTAGCCTAAGTGTGATAAGCATCCATTCCTTAATCATCCATACACATCCTGGACCTCGTGCATGACTACCACTAGGATTACCAAGTGTGTGGCCTAGGTACGCTATTGGGTTACCAAGTAGTCACACTTAAATGCTTGTGATTAAGTCGTACTCATTCCACGTTACTAGGAGATAAGGGTAGAGAGATAATAACTAAGAAAGTAATAAATAACAATAAAAATTAAATAATTAAGCTAAGTAAATGTTGCAATGATGAAGTAATCTCGATATTTATTGCCAGTCATGTGCATGTCCAGGTACATCACACTTGAATAAGGATGTCGTACAATTACAATCATCACACTACGGGCATGCACTGGGAGAAAGGGTTGAGACGAAAAACTAATAAAAAGTTCCTACCTTAATACCAAAACTTAAAAAGTTAAAAATCCTTTATCAAATATACCTACCTCTTATCTATAGATAAGGAGATAGGTTGCGATATCGCATACATGATATCGCATACGTGATATCATGGGTGTGATATCACAGCCAACAATTCATGACTCATCATGTATGGAATTACAGTTTTTACAAAATGGGGTGCTCATGATAAGAGAAGTGAATACCTTAGATAATAGTGACATCCAATACCTCTTTGTAGTAGAATAATGAGAGAGAGAAAAGAAATCCAACAATCATGAACAGTCCTCATTGTGTGGTAATGCTACATCCTTGGTAAAGGTAGTCCTACCTCCAATCCATGCTTTCCACTATAATCATAACATAATCACAAATTAGTATGAAATTTATAATACATAATGGTTAAATGCCTTGTACCGTTAGTGGTTACACTTGGCTAAGTTATGATTGTGGTAGATTAGTTTCTTTAGTAGTGTTAGCAAGAAGGTTGACAAATAAGGTAAATTAGATAAGCGGTCCATTAAATTTGGAAAAATCTCAACCCAAGGAAATATTTGAAAAGGGTATAAGAGTTCTCAACAATAAAAATATTAATTTGCTAAAAACTATTGTAAAGATGTGTACAATGGGATGTTATTGATGGGGTAACCAAAAGAGAATCTGATTGTAAAAATGTCTAAGGGTAAAGAACTTAACTAACCCAACCAAAAGATATGCAAGTGGGTCCTTCCTAAAGTAGGCATAGGCCTCTTATGCCCTTGCATAACTTCAAACCAAAGAGTCTGTGGGCTCCATGGATGATTAATGGTTACAAAAGGTTAAGTATAAAATGCCCAAAAGAAACTAACTAAGAATTCTAACACATCAAATCAGGACATAGAACCAAAACATGAAACTAGCAATGAGGTGAGACACGGAAAGCATGGATGAATGAGAGAGAGAGTGGGATGGAGTTCCTAATTACGGTCACATGAAGTCCCTTGTGGATTCTATGGATAAACAACTTGATAGAATCCATCCTTAGTTTAGAACAAAACCAACCACATTCAGTGACTTCACATCAACATTGTAAGACTAATTCATCCCTTAAGACATAAGAGTGCTCCTACAAAACAACCACCATTCCTTATTAGAGAAGAAGTAGGAAGTGAGGAACGACCTTTATTAGAGGGGACTAGTCCCATAACTAGTGCTTGTAGCCCATTTATTTTATCTAAGGGATGTTATTTGAATTCATTCTTTTTATAAAATAGGAACAAAACTATGCAAAAGCACATACATTTATTTTGTCCAAGGGGTATGCTTTGAATCCTCATCTTTTTTTTTCTTTTCTTGATGAGAACCACACCATGCAAGGACATATGCATTTATTTTTTCCAAGGTGTGTGCTTTGAATTCCCATTGTTTTTTTTATGAGAACCACACCATGCAAGGACTTATTCAACTTCCTTTATTGATTGGTACATAATGATAATAAATTCATGAAAACACACATGCACCCCAGGCAAATAGAAAAGCACAAAGAATACTGAATCCCTTTAAATTCACACCTTGTTCAGACATTTGAATCCTTTCCAATTTTAGAAACTACCAAAGTCACAAATTTATTAAATTTTTATTAATGAAAAAGGGACTTCATGTTTCCAAACAAGGAAAACCATAAAGTGTGTGGATGGGTGAATGTTGTGGACTCATTGCTCATTGCATGAAAAGAAACCATGTCCTAATTATCCATAACAAAATTCAAAACTAGAAACCAACAATCAAATAACAAAATAGTACATACCACCATCAAGAATGCATTACCATTGTACCTAGCACTTATTAACAAAAATTTAGAAAAGAACATCAAATCAAATAAAAGAAAATATAAAAGAAACTGTAAAATATTCAAGAAATATCAAATGTACTAACAATGGTGTAAAACAAAAATTAGAAAAGATTAATAACATGAAAACAAGAAGATGTAAAATAAAGAATGTGTAAATCAAAAAAATTTAAAAATTAAAAATGTGTAAAACAAAAAGAATTGAAAAATTAAGGAGCCACTTAATTGATTAGCATGAGTGGCCATCTCCCCCATGACTAAGTTGAAAGAAGGAGATTTGAAACATGGAACATGGTTGTCCATCTAATGAGGTGTTTGTTGTGTTAGCTAGCTTATGCTCTTGGAAAGGTTTAATTTGTTGGATGTTGAATAGTTGTTTCTTGTTTGGGCTCTCAGGTTTATAGATCATCATGGACCTAGAAGGAAAAGTCTCGTAAATAATGTAATGTCCTTTCCACAACATTTGGAACTTATTTGTTGAGGTACGTGTATGGGGTTCCAATAGAGAACCTTATCTCCTAGTTGGAATTTGAATTTTTTGATTTTCAAGTCATGATTTTTTTTATTATAGGCCATGTGCAACTCGTTGGATGATAAAGCTAATAATCAGTTTTTGTCCAGCAGGTTGAGATTCATCAGTCGTTCTTTTTGGGCTAGACTCAAGTCAAGGTTAAGGTTACAAGCTATTGAAAGTGTATAGAGCTCAGATTGAATGGGAAGTATTGGTATTTTTTTGTACACAAGCTCATAGGAAGAATAGCCTATAAAATGTTTCCAAGTTGAGTTGTAGACCAAAAGGGCATCATTTAGTTTTGTGCTCCAATCCTTCATATACTTGCTAACAGTTCATATTAGTATCCTTATGATTTCCCTATTGATAACCTTATCTTGACCATTAGCTTGGGGATGGTAAGGTATTATGAGTTTGTGTTGAACCCCTAAGCATTGCATGAGCTTCTGGTAAGGTATCTTGACCATAAAATGTTGTAAATAGGTTTGGTATGTGTTGAACCCCTTATTTTTTCATGGTCTACCTCAATTCCTACTTGTGATATTTTGTGCCCTAGTACAATGCCCTCTTGGACCATGAGGTGAATCTTCTACCAATTGAGTTGCAAGTTGGTTTTAACACACCATTTCAACACTTGCTTAAGGTAGTCTAGGACTTGCTCAAATTTAGCTCCATAGGTGGAGAAGTCATCCATAAATACATTGACACCACTATCGATCTGGTATTGAAAAATGCTCAAGACTAGGTGTTGAAATGTGGCAAGAGCATTGCATTGACCAAATGACATCTTACAATATGAAAAATTTTCCCAGGGACTTGTGAACATTATCTTTGCTTGGTCTTCTAGTATAATTTAAATTTGGTTATAGTCACTATAACGATCTAGAAAGCTATAGTAGCAATGCCTAGATATTGTTTCAAACACTTGGTCAACAAATGGCAATGAAAAGTGATCCTTGAATGTTTCCATATTCAACAACTTAAAATCAATGTAGAATTTCCACTTGTCATCTTTCTTTGGCACAATTACAAGTGGACCAAACCACTCACTATCCGCAATGAGGTAGATGAACCTTGCCTTGAAGAGTTGCTTGATTTCCTCCTTGATGATTTGCTTTGGTTTGGGGTTCAACCGCCTTTGTGGCTATCATTTTGGCTTTATAGTTAGGTCGGTGTAGATGTGATGCTAGCATATCCTAGGATAAATCCTTGTGAGTTCATGATATTACCAAGAAAAATCTACTAATAATCTTTCAAATACTTTCAACAACATTATTTTCTATTCTGGAGTAAGCTTTGCATTGATTATAAATGGCTTCCCATTTTTACAAAATACATATTCCATTTCAGCTATTAATGTTTTTAGCTAAAGGGGCTCTTGTTTTAATTTGTTAGGAATTTTGAACTCTCCCTAGTGAGTATCATCATTTGCATCATCAGAGAGTTTATGATGAACTTGCTCAAGTTCACCCATGCCCATGACATATGCACATGTCAAGCTATCAATTGGTTTCATGCATAGTGTGATGCTTTCAAAATTAGTGGTCAGCCACTGGGTGCCCTCCTATTTTTTGGCTACTATGTACAGACATATTTGAATTACTACTCGCACATACTGTTTGCATGTAGAGATAGATGCTTACTTTACAGCCCATAGTTTCTACATACAATTGCACCTACTATGGTTGTATGCAATGCATCAGCGGTGCTCAGCCATGCCCTTCCCATGATGATTGAAAAATCTTATTTGTAGTTATCCACTTTGATTACTATGAAATCGATAGGATAAGACCACCCACAAATAATGGTAACAATGTCTTCTACTAGTTCCAATGGAACAATGATGGACTAGTCTACTAATTCTAATCTAATGTTGCTCTTCTTAAGAGGAGGCATGTTCCAAGTAGTGTACATCTCATGAGAAATCAAATTAACACTAGAACCTGAATCAATAAGAGCCTTGCACAATTCATTTCCAGAAATTTGCAAGTAAATTAGAGGACTTGTAAGATTGGATAACTTCTAGGGAAGGTTTCCTGCATGGATCCAATCAGACATAGTGTGAGTAAGCATTACGGTATGGATCCTTGGTAGATTTTTGTTTGAAGAAGGCCTAAAGGAATTTGATATGGAGGAAGAATTAGGAGAAGGGTTGTCAATTATGGGTGTATGTAAAGACTTAGGTGGACTATGGGGTTGAAAGAAAGGTCTTTTCTTTGATCAAGCACTCAACCCATCCAATTGATGATTCACTTGTAGGTTAACAACCCTCGTAGTATTGCATTGTTAGGGTTGAATGGGTAGTTCACCCTACATTAGTGGAGAAGGCGGTAACTATGTGACTAAAGGAGAAGTATGTGTAGGGGTAGGAGGAGGATAAGGATAAGAGGTAATATCCCCTCTTTCATGTGGCGAATGAGCTCAATAATAATTGGAAGGGTGGTAGTAAGGTTGAAAATTAGAGATGTAATTGGATTCATGTGGAGACATGGATTGTTGCACATGATAACCATATGGATTAGGCTACCAGTAAGGGTATTATTGTCTTAGTAGTGCTAGTATCCATGATTGTGGTTTTTTCCATTGTTGATACTATTCATATGGTTGCAGTGGATCTCCACTTGAATAATATGGTTATTGCTAATGAAGCTACTTGAGATTACCTTGAGGATAAGATAATCTTCTAGATGTTTTCCTTTGTGTAAGTCATGGATGTAAGGCATACATCTCAAACTCCTGTAAATGTGACACAATGGGGACACATCCCTTAGGATGTTCATACTAATAGATGTCACCCCCTTGATCATCATCTAATTCACTATCTGCAACCTCTTCTATTACAGCAATCTTATCTTTACCTTTGTGATATGCATGTTTAGCTTCCCTGCACCTCCTATGCTCATGTTCACTACTTTGTTCTTTGGAATTTTTAGCAATTTTGAGAATAGCTTGGAATCTATTATCAATTGAGTCCCTTAACTAATCAACCTTGGCTATAAGTTTAGATTAAAATTGTTGGAGTGGCAAGGCTTTCTTATGCACATCCTTATTGAATATGGATTCATCTTCATTGTTAGAAAATCAAACGTCCCTCTTGCAAATGGAAGGATCATGGTTGTACTCTTCTACACTTTCTCTTATTCTTAGTTTACCCTCCTCTTTAGCTACTTGCTTTATTAATCTTTGTATCTGATAAGTAGTTAGTTCTGACAATCGCCCTTCGGCATAGACACCAAGGGTTTTCCTTGTTTCATCATCTACAATGTGGTGAAGTTAAACCAATTAAGAATAACCATGGCCAAGAAATTTGTGTATCAAGGCATAGTATTAGCCAATGGCAGCATCCAAGGGTTCTTTTATTCTTTGTTTCCATCCTTGAATTTGCTTCCTTAAGTTGGACACTCTAGAGTATGTTTGGTATTTATCATTGAACAACTCAAGCATGGTACCCCATTGTTTGATAAATTCTGACTCTAAGGATTGATGCCAAGTTTCTACTTCTTTGATGAGTGTCTTGGGGAACAACTTAAATTTTTTCCACTCATTCTCTATGTTCTACAAGACACATGCATCTTGGAAAGCTTGAAGATGATTCTGCAAATCAAAGTAATATTCTCCTTCAAATCAAGGGATATTGTACATGTCTAATCGTTTGATTTGACTATCCTTCACATGCCTTGTTGGAATTTTAACTACCTATGCAATGTTAAGTGTACTTTGGGTAGCAAATAGAGGCTCATCAAGGCCTTGATCATGGTGCCTAAAATGCCATCTACTACCCCTTCGTTCATGGCAATGTGCCTCTCTTGAACATCTACACTCTTGATTTTGTCTATCCTGATGGTCCCTTTGGTTATTTTGGTCCGATCGGTCGTTTTGTTCATTTCAATAACCTCCATCATGATCTCACCTTCTACAGTCATAATTGGAGCCAAAATAAGAAGAAAATGATGAAGAGGAAGAGGAAGGAGAACCAACACCATCACGGTGCCTATTACCACCTCTTGAACGATTGCAACCATGATCACAATCTTACTTCTTATCTACATCCCTATCTTAACTTGCCCCTCCGAATCCTTCTTTGTCATTGGATCCCTTGTTACCAGAATCAGGATTGTGAATTGTGAAGTGTACATTCTAGTTTTGACCTCCATCACCAAAGTGAAAGATAGGAATTTCATTGAATAGAAAATCCCTAGATAAGGGTTCCCCACTAGCTTGTTGGTACAACAAGAATGGAGAATTGTTAGGTCCTTTTTCCACATAGCACTACTCTAGCTACTGATCCTGTAGATGTTGTGCTTCGGTGGCATGATAATCCATGGCATCAACATCTTCCACAATATACTCCCCATGGTAGTTCTGAAGACCACATCGTGCAAGCATTTGATACAACACTGTATGAGTAGTATGATTGGGTGGCAACACAATGTTTCCCTGCATGTCACGCCACCGTAGTTGTTCATCTTGGTGTAGGATGAAGGTGAAGTTTGGCACATACTCATTAGGGTGAGTATATATAATTTGATATTGTTGTAGCTTTCACAAATTAACTCTATTAGTCTTGGGTGGAGAAGTGCTCCTATGAGAAGAAGACATTTTTAGTTAGCAAAATAAAAATCATAGTGTGCTCTAAGAATTTATTATAGTAATTGTGAAATAAGATATGACTCTAAGGTTCATTCTAATGTTTTAAATACTTTTCACTAGGTCCTAGATAGTGCATGAAACAACAAAAAGCTCCTTGACAATGGCACCAATGATGAGCAGCGAGGTATCCCTATGCCTAACCATACAAATCACGAAGGCATCACACATGCTCCAATCAAATTCCATGGACCTATAGTTATCTAATATACTAGCTCTTCTAGGAAGTGAAATGGGCATTGAGAACATTCATTATCTTTTGAACTACACTTGTGATGTTTGAGGATATGGTTTAAGTGTAATTGAGGTATATGATCTTTATCATTTTGTGTTTTATAGATGTAATTGCCTACAACAAGACTAAAATGTAAAGTAATTGAAGATCCAATTCATCTATTTCCTAGCTAGACTAACACAAGTAACTACCCTAGTTTCTTGGACACATCCTAAACAATATAGCACTACTAGGCTATCAAATTTAAGCGTTACTAGGTTACCAAGTACTGTATGAATGCTCGAAGTTGTTCTGCTCATGTTCATTAACTGCTAGAAATAAATTACTTAATTCAAATGCATTAAAATAAAGAGCATGGAAGTAAAATGAAATAAAAAAAATATTAAGCTATTCTCAATGCTGCAAGGATTATCAAAAGAGTTCTTTTTATTCCTATCACACTGCAACGCTGAGGTACATCAGTGCTCAAACAAAGAATCATACACACTTGGACTCCTTCTATGGGCACTTCGAAAATATTCTAATTGTAGGGAGAAGAAATGGCAAAATCTTTGCTACCCTGAATAAGAATGATCAAAAAATTATTGTCAAAATTGAAGCCCATGTGTGGTATTTATAGACTTGGGGAACATACTGTTGGCACATTTGGCCATCCTATGGAACAGTAAGACTCCTGATTTGAAAACTAAAACTCATGGGTTTGATTTTGGTAAATTTTCAATAACTTGCAAAAGTTATCAAAGTTTTATATTCAAAGGTTGTTGGCATACCAAAGTTTAATTGCCTGGTTGTTAAGACTTTGAGGTGTAAATCAAAGTTTGAATGTGATGATGGGATTGTTCTGGGTGTAATTTTGGGGCAAAAAAAACTGGCTTTCAGATATTCCAGATATTAGCAAAAATCCGCTGCCGGTGCTCAAATGGATTTTAGTAGAAACGTTGGGATACCATTCTGGAAAATATTTCAGAAATACAAATATTTTAGTTATACGTCTTCTGCAGCCCCTGATTTTGGCACAACCGTTGAGAATGGCTGAATTGGATGCCTGAAACCTTTGCTGCCGCTGCCACTGGAACTGCCATGAGCGCCATTGCTACTGGATCTGATCTGCCTATTGTCGCCATTGGGGAAGACTCGTGTGTTTGTCTGCGCACCGTCATTGGTGGTTGTCACGTCACAAGAACCAGCGAAAGCACCTGCGAAAGAGGCAGAAATAGCAGGAGAGGGCTGCACGTGGGTGGTGGAAGAAGAAGAGAAGCCTCTGTTCTGTGCATGGAAGCCACCATGGCTTTAGTCAAAGCCAGATCTGGTTGAGAAGGTCACAGATCTGGCCGAAGTAGGTGCAGATCTGGCAGGAGACGCGGGCGGTGGGTGAGCAAATGGAGGCGAGGGCTACAATGATGGCACCAACACAACATGTAGTCGTGGCATATACAGAAAACCCCCAAATCTGAACCTGCATTTTTCTGTGTTCTGTCCCACGTAAAGGTCTGGCTATGGTTTCCACTACGGAAATCAAAGAACAGAGAACAAGCAGGCACGTTTCTAGTTTGTCTCTGCAACTTCTAAAAATTTGTGCAGGTTCCTTCATCGCTAAATAGGGCTTTTTCTTCCGAAAGATTCATTTCAAATTTTTAGGCGGTATGTTGTTCACTCCTGCTGCAACTTACCTTCCAAAACAGCAGCCATGTCCAACGCTGATGCATCCGGCATCGCATACCAGTCCGATGAATATGGCAACAAAGACACAGAGGCACATCAAGACAAGTGTCCGGAGATATTTTCGGCTGATGCTGGTGAACCGGAGTTGCATTTTATTAAATAAAATTTTAAAATTTAAAATAATCTACAAAACCATATGCACTAAGTATGAAGCCCCAGTTATAAACTTACCTTTTTTAATTATCTCAAGACTTCAAAAACATTATTGTTTAAAATATTATGTAAGTTATATTATATAAGTTACTACCTAAAAATATTTGTAATATTAATATTAACATGTTTATAATATTTTAAATATTTTTAGTATAGATATAACTTCCAAAACATATGGTGAAAATGGAATATAAATTAACCAACTATATATATATGTAGATATATAGATATGTATATCCATAGCATGAAGTACTCATTGTATGAAGCCTTGATTTAGAGACTTGCCTTCAATTATCCCAAGTCATTACAAATATTATTTTAAAATATATAAATTACTACCCATTATAAATTTGCAATATTAATTATTCCATTTAAATGTTACATTACATTAATGTTAGCATAAAATTCTCCTAATTTTATGCATAACTTCCTAACTCCCTAACTACATAACTTTCTCCTAGCCTGTTGGGCAAGTAATTTTCTAATTGGTTAGTCAAGTTACTTGGAAGAGAAGTTAGGTGAGATATTTTTAAAAATGTAACTTCCCTACCTACCTTGGAACCCTATAAAAAGGCTTCAAGGGTCAAGGAGGAGGGGGGATCAGATCATCACTTCTCACATCACTTGGAAGACTTTTGGGAGAAGACTTGTCATCTCATTTTGAGAAGGCTACAAGTTAGCATTTGGGCTCTCACTTGGAGACATTTTGAGTCTTGGGAGAAGAGCTTTGCAAAGAAGAGGTTGTGACGATTGCTTGCAAGATGGCTTGCTAGAATAAAGATTTCAGCCTCTTTCTCATGGTCCTGTGAGTTATGCATTTCATTGTTTGTTTTGTTTAAATTGTCTAGCTAGTGGTTTAGATAGTATCATCCTTGGCAAGTAATTTTTGGATTTTTAGATTGCTCTTATTGTTCTTGTTGCCCGATAGAAATTTCTATTAAAATTTTGCCATAGAAGCGTTTGTTTTTAAAAGCCTTGAGAGCATTTTAGTAGTAAATTTCATTATTGTGCAACGTGTGGGAACTGCTATTGG